>CM062827.1:521564-613389 GCA_031772345.1 Himalopsyche anomala
TAACTAGCTGGCCCGACGAACTTCGTACCGCCTCAGAATCAATAAATGTTGTGTTAATTTATTGGATGAGTTAAATTCAGTTTGAATGAATACTCAAAATGAATTAAGTTCAATAAATGTGCAAAATTAAAAATGAAAAGTATTTTAATTACATTGAAATGATGTTATTCACGTGGCACAGTCGATAGATTTAAAGGAATGCAGTGGACCAACGATTTGATTTTGAATTGTGAAGTTGAAATGATCCACATCTTTGTTATTTGCTGCAAGAATTGCTCGTTCACTCAACCAATTATGATGTTTGTGATTAGCAATGATGAGACGAAATTTCAAAAATTCGGCAAAAACGAAATCAATCCATTCGATTCGTCGACAGGAACACGGCCGTTACAGATAGTCAGCAAATGCTTGGAGAAATCTGCGGCAGATGGTCGTTTAGAAATGCGACTCGCATGTTTGTCGTTAGCTGAAGTTTCTTAACATAGCGCCACAGAGTCGATGTTTTAAGTCAAGCGTTTATTTCATCGGCAGCGGTCGATCTTGGAATAACTGGTAGTGTTTGGCGAAAATCGCCAGATAGTAGAATCATTGCGCCTCCAAAACATTTGAGTCATTGCGCTGATCTTTCATAGTTCGGTTGAGTGCTTCCAATGCGGAGGAAAAATAAGCCACCATTTCCCTCATCAATTGCCTTCATTAAAGTATCGTACACTTTCTGTTGGGGGTTCAACAGTGGTACATTCGTTCGAAGTGATTGGTTCAATGCATCTCGATCATATTCACGTTTACGTTCCGATTCTCGATTGAAAGCGTCGTTCATTCCTCGATCTGGCGACGCATCATGCAGCGCATGAGGTAACACATATCTTCGATCAAAAGCAACGCCTGGTTATGTATCTCCTCATTCACCTCGAGATCGGGATTCCCTGAACTGACGCAAATTCGGTGTAAAGTGTCTTCGGACATGTCATCCTTGTACTTTTTCCACAATTCACGTGGATTCGATGGGAAGCGTGTCAAAAAAATGATAGCAAATAATGTGCGTATCTGACTTGGAGACGCAGAAACAATTGCTTCAGCGATTGTCATGTCCCAATGAGTTTAGTTTTCAAGCAAATTGAGCTATTGACATGCGGCACGAAATGTTTGGAATACGACGCCATTGACAGTTCGAAATGATTCGAAATGTCGACCCGAAGGGAATTATTGTTTTTTTTTCAGATTTTTCATGTTCACAGAACTGAAAGACTCTTAGAAAACCATTCCGAGCACTCTTACTGATTGGTTTAGAAATACTTGGCATAGCTAATACCTCTTTATTTCACTGTATTTTAAATAATAAAATTACATCTTCACAATGTTGACAAACGACTACTTTTGTTTGACAGTAACTGTCAAACAAAGACTATTAAATTTAGGTAGGATAAATTTGTTCTCTATGCATGTCACCAACATAATGACAGGGATCTTTTCAAAATTATTCAAATAATACTTTTTTATAATTTTACGAAAGTTCATTCTAAATTTTCATATTTTTTATATTACCAAATGATATAAATTCTCATTATAACAAAGAACGCAACATTTTCTAAATCTTCAATATTATATTTATGAGATTATCTTTCATTAGAAAAAAAAATATTTTTTTTTTGTTTAATGTTCCACACATACCAACAGTTATACATTCAATCCTGTTTTTATGCGGTAGATGCGTTCCACGAAATATCGCAAAAAAAAAATCGCATAAAAAAACTTGACTTCCATACAAAAATTGGGGTGCGTTACTTAAATTGTAAAATCCGCATAACTTTGAAACAGCGAGTTAAAATATACACTAAATCGCAAAGTATATGAAAATAAGAGGAAAACCACGGCGTAAAAATATTAAAAAATAATCACTGTATTAAAATTCTATGTGTGTTTTAAAGCATGTGGTTCTAAATCACTCTTTTTCGGAAGAAATAGTATGCGCATCAATTTCATAAAACTATGGCTGTTTTCTAACAATGAAATTAGTGATCAGAGTTTGTTCAGATTTTCTTTTTCGATAATTAATTGGTTATGCAGTTTGTTATATCCACATATATATATTTTAAAGTTATCGTTGAAACTTGAATGCGCGATCAGAATTTGAATCATTTAGAAAGAAATGATCTTCTAATTTACTGAAAAGTTGGATACCTTCTTCAATTATTTTTGCAGTGAAGAAACTGGAATTTCTTTCAGTTCGTCATTGTTTTCTGGTTTTTTGTCAATAATTAAATTTAAATTATGAACATCTTCGTCACTTATAGCTTTATCTGTAAGTAATTCGTCGATATAATTTTCGCTAAAGGTATCAAACCTTTCTTCGCCAAGTTATATCGTAAAATATGGTACATCTAAAAAAATGCATTTCTAAAAAACCGCATTGCTTCTAAATCGCATAAAAAAACCACATAAAAACAGGATTGACTGTATATGGGGATCAAAAATAAAATAATGATTTGATAGTATTCTATAACAATATAATATACATGAAAAGTATACTGATTTTTTTTTACATACCTTCTAATTTTATGTACTTTCATTCGTCTTTTCACATTTCAGTATATATTTTAGCGACGGTGATGAACATGAGACATAAATTCCTAAAAGTTTTTTTTTAAATGGATATTGAAGATTTAGTTTCGATTTAGTTTAAAGTTGGCATTCCTAACTTGATTAACAAAATGCCTCACATGAGGTAACACATGTCTTCGATCTAAATCAAAGCCTGGTTATTTATCTCTTCATTCACCTCGAGATCGGGATTCCTTGAACTGACACGAATTCGATGTAAAATGTCATCCTTGAACTTGTTCCAGAGCTCACATGGATTCGATGTGAAGCATGTCAAAATAATGATAGAAAATAATGTGCGTATCTGACATGGAGATTCAGAAACAATTTCTTCAGTGATTGCCATGTCCCAATAAGTATAATTTTCAAGCAAATTGAGCTCTTGACATGCAAGTAGAAACATTCGTCATTTTTCGGATGAACTGTGTAAATGCGACCAAGAGCATCAATAGTCATTCGGGTGATCAGGAACCGCAACGCTTTGCTTTTGACGTTAAAATTTCTTCGATATAGCGTTCCAAGTGTAATAACGTGTCATCTCAGAGTAAAACAACGTTCGTGCAAAATATTGTTGTCAAAAATTTATATACCTAATTATAAATATAACCTTACTTCAATATTATCCGATTTTCTTTCGTTTTAATTTCATATCATCGATTTCTTATATTCTAATCCATATTCTAAATTTAAAATTTAGTAGTACGCAAAAGAAGCAAAAACAAACAAATATAGAAAACAGTGCGATCTGGTGGATTTTTCTGAAACCAGCTTACGACATTTTATCGTTTGATGAAGCTATTCGTCATTTGAAAATTTTATTCTGTATGAAGATATTAATTTTCTTCATAATTTATTTTCCGTGATATTTTTCCGATGTTTTAATGCTTATTCTGCTATTCTAGGTAAATAAGAATTTTATAAATCAAATATCATTGAAATCCTTGGAGTAATTCTCGAGATATACGTGGTGTAAATAACCCGACTTTGTTTTATATATATAGATAATTTATGATTTGCAGTAGTGTCGTAGTATTTGTTAATTTGCTTGTAGATTAATGTATAAAGTGAAGTGGAAACTTTTCTTTAGCCCACCCAAGATTTAAGGTCACGAACCGCCATTGACGAATATGCCCTATAACTTAACAACTGAAATCTCAAGGTTCGTTGGAGGTGGAGATTTTAATCACAACCCTGTCCTAAAAGTTTTAAAATATTCTTATCCGACAGTAAGTAATAGCTGTTCACAAATATTACAACAAAAAAGTATTAACAATATTTTATTAATAAATATAAGTTTTTAATTTACTGTTAACTGGTAGTAGTTGGACATTGTTATACGGTGAATATATGAATGAATTTTATCGTAATAATTTTATTTTATATCCTTACTTAAATAGAAAAATAAGTCTACTAGATATCTGCGCGCTTTTCACAGACAAAGAGACGTCGGGAAACCCCTCCCCCTCAAGCCAGACTCGATCGAACTTCCCGCCCTGGGCGTAGTACGCCACCCCCGCCAACTTACTGACGTTTGCCGCCATTTTCCTCCCTTTCCCGCGTCTGGCTCAGAACTTTCCCGCCATCGCTGCTTTGTTTGTGGCTATGGCTGCCAACTGCGCCGGATATGGCAATCTGCATGCGGCAGGTTTTCGAAACAAGCTCAGGTTATTAAATGAATGCTTGCAGTTTTGTTACAAGTAGAATCTGCTTACTTCATGAATATTCTACGCTTGCACATTCTGGAGTAACTTTGTTAGAATATGCAAGCGATACATAAAATATGAGGGGATCCAAGTGTTGGTTGTATTCTTCGAATGGCAGCGAAGTCCTTAGGGATTTTAATTACGTATCGTGAAGTGAAGACATTTGTCTGAGGACTGTCACATAATATATTGATAATATAATATAAACTTTATATTCTTTTAACCATTTCATTTGGAATTTTATTCGATCTTACCAAAGCAGTATTTACTTTTAAGGTTGAAACTGTCAATTCTTGGTGGAAAGGCATATTAATTAAAAAGTCTCTTTTTCAGAGAGAATAAAGATACGACTAGGACAAGACTCGTGATAAGCTGATAGCTCTCATCACGTCTCGTTTTTAAAGTAGGATGAGTGGGATGAAATTTTAGAAATTACATGCATCCATGCTTTTGAACTTATTGTTCAAAAGCATGGATGCATTAAAAAAATCTATTGAAAACTAAATTTATGAATCAGTTCGTACTGAGATTTGAGGCCGTGGAAACCGTTATCAAAGACAACGACGTCGAGCGTTCGGCTACAGACATGGTTTTAATTCTTAAATACCGAAATTTTGGTATTGAAAAAACACAATCAATATCAGGATCCCGGTAACGGTTAAACCGGTATTACAATCCCTAATCAGAACTAGTTATAGTTTTTGTGGAACTTAATCTTTTCTTATTATTGGCCTTCTCAAAAAAAATAAAAAATATTATTTTTTAGAACTAAGCATACACGGAAATGTATCGTGCAACAAAACTATAATTGGATTCATACCCACTGCTTAAGTTTATAACGTTTCAGAGAGTAATTATCATTTTAAAAAAATCTACTTCTCTAACGTGTTTACTGAGAAATATATAGATACAGGTACAGGTCTTAACGTAAACAATCTTCAATATTGTTTTTTTTTCGTTAAAAATACGTGACGCATAAAATTAGCACAAACAGTTGAATTATATACGTAAATTACAAAAAAAAACATAAATGTTATACATGTAAGTAATAAATGAATATAATTCTAACGGGAAAATTTAATATTAAAGCCAACTGCAAATAAATAATGGTGATAAAAACGCAAGCAAAATTAATAAAGCAATTGATAAAGGCAAAAAAATCTTTCAAATTACAGTCGGCAAAAATCTATAATTGACTAGCGAGATCTTTTTTCAATTAATAGATTTTGAAGGTTATAACTTTTCTTATAAAAAAACATGACATCACAGAATTCGTAAACCACCACGTTTGTTTTTATACGATATGTGTAATAGTTGGAAATATCAGGTTTTACTTATTGAGCAGGTGGATAATAAAAATAGATGTTACTAATGTATACGAATGTGGCACAATCTGCGGTTACTTTATTTCTTAGCTAGAGGTTAACTGCTAAAACCATAATAAATATTAATCCAACGATTATAATGAATGTTGTTTATGGTTAGGCTTTTGTGCGATGAATTTATAATGCAAAAAACTGTGTTATTGTATAACATATTTCCAATTCGATTCCTAAAACGAGAAGTATTATAGAAAGATCAGTCTCCTTACTACAAGTCATTTACTTATCCCATCCTTTTATCTGTTCGTTGAAAAGACAAAGTTCGAGAGATTGTGTAAAATAAATTCTATAAAAAATACAACAATATTTTTATTTTTATGTCCGCTCCCAGTATGTGGCATATGGACTCCTAATGGAGTTTATCTCAACAGAAATGTTTCTACGAGAACTGCTTGTTACTCAGTTGCTCAACCTCTCTTTTTCCAAAGAGAGTAGGAATAAAAGGAAAGGGCTAGGACAGGACTAGTGGTTGGCTAATCGCTCTCGAAACGCCCCGTTCATATGATAGGATGGGTAGGAGGGGGGAATTCAAGACATCACACACATCCATGCCTTTGAACAGAAATTCATAAATCAATTTATAAAATTGCCCGTACTGGGATTCGAACCCGTGCCCAGCGGGTGTTAGCGGTAGCCAACGATGTTGACCACTTGACCACACAGGTGGCAAATATAAAAACACAAAAGTATCAACAAATATAAAAATATTGTACATGTAAATTACTTGACCCTTAATTCGGTGACTCACTGTGTATGAAATAAAAATCTGGTTTTCATAATAATTATAAGAGTTAGGTATTACATTTTAGTCATTGGAGTATTTTTGGAATCGAGAATGAATTTAGATGATAGAGATTTAGAAAAAAATGTCGGTGATTCATTAAATTAAAAATGTTTATAAGTGTTCTTATTCAGACAGTGTTGAATTCGATAAAGTAGTATGTAATGATTCTACGAATTGATTTCGTTTTTCAACATTATTTCCAAGCACACAATTTGCAACAGGATTTTCCTCTAAATATGCTATCTACCCAAATTTTTATGTCAAGGATTCTATGTGTGAAGCCCTTAACAAGATTTTGAGCTAGCAATTTGTGGATAAGCCCCATACGGATGATTTTTCATTAAAACAAAAAAAATACCAAGTTAAATGTTATATCACTTTTAGGGTGTTCACTGTCAATACTTGGTGGAAAGGCATTATATTAATAAAAACACAATAATCCTTTGTACTTCATTCCACTTTATTTAATATGTCAGGACCGGTTTCGCTCATTACGAGCATCGTCAACTGAGTTCAACTGTCAACTGAACGAACATCGTCAGTTGACGATGCTCGTAATGAGCGAAACCGGTCCTGACATATTAAATAAAGTGGAATGAAGTACAAAGGATTATTGTGTTTTTATTAATTAAATGTTATAGTAAAATGTAGTGATTTCTCATATATGTAATAATTGTGGCTTCTGGTTGTTATTATACAAGTCTATGGTTCCGTCTCACATTTTGTTTCCAAGGTGATCAAATTATTAGCTCAACATCGAAGAGATTTTATCTTACGGTGTGATGTCTTAAAGTATTTTGAATAATAAAAAAGAGAACGTTTTCAAAACAAATGTGTAATCCCATTAAAAAGAATTACATGCATGGTGTTGAATAAGATTCTTACAATATGGAAAACGAAAACCGGATTGAGTTTGGTAGGGTTAAGCCAGGTTTCCCAAACTATGTTACGCGGAAAATGAATAGGTGTTGAATATGCTGCAATTATTTCAAATATTTTTCTCACGCTAAAGAGAATGATACCTGGGTTCGGAATCCATTTCCGTTACAGCTAAACCAGTAGGCTTAAATTCAAGTGGTAATAAAATAATTTTGAATCAGTGACCCGGGCTTAAATTAAGCATTCAAAGGTCTACCGTAAAACGAATTCCTGTCAAATTTTTGGGTCACAAGAAGCTATTGCTGTTTTGCTTTCATTTTTTTTTTTAAACCATGTCCGCTCCCAATGTGGAGCATATGGACTCCTAATGGAGTTTATCTCAACAGAAGTGTTTCTATGAGAACTGCTTGTTACTCAGTTGCTCAACCTCTCTTTTTCCAAAGAGAGTAGGAATAAAAGGGTAGAGCTAGGACAGGATCAGTGGTGAGCTAATCACTCTTGATACACCCCATTCATAGGATAGGATGTGTGAGAGGGGGAATTCAAGACATCACATACATCCATGCCTTTGAACATAAATTCATAAATCGATTGAAAAATCAATTTATAAAACTGTCCGGACCGGGATTTGAACCTGGGCCCTCCGTAGTCGAAGCCAACAGCGTTGACCACTCGACCACACAGGCGGCATATTTCATTTACCAAGACATAATTACGCAAAGCAGTAAGTTTATTAATATGCTGCAACAAAATAAAAGTCCAGGAACAAACTCAACGCCACACCAGATATATAATACGATAATTCAACTTTGAAATATTGTCTAATTAAGATGTTTTATTATATTTTTTGTGTAACGTTTTAAAATAATTATTTATACATAACTGTAATTTATTTTAAATTATGATCTCCTATTATAACCTAATCTACAAAATAAACCAAAAGCTCCAGTAAACGTTCAAGATTATTTTGTAAAAGGTTCCGTTGCGTGAAATGTTTGTCAAGCGCTGGGTTGTATTTTATCAATAAACATAAAAATTTACGACAAGGTCTAAGACCCTTTGTTCGTAATCTATCTTTTTTTATTTTGGATCGAAAGCGAACGCCCTCTTGAATAACAAACAATCAAAATCCTTAGAAAAATAAATATACAATGTATGTATAGAGAGAGGTAAGAGTTAGTATCGCTCCTAAAAAGAATCTCTGTCAACGATAGTATAGGGTGATTAAAAATTAAGTAAATAACAAACCAATTATTTATAATTACAAATAAAATTGTATTAATTCGATGACTGCCACAGACGAGATATCTCGTAAAAATTTTCGTGCTCAACACGCCAGAGACGAGTTATCTCGTCAATAATTAAATAAATTAATAGCTGCAAATTATAGCCGGCGTGCTAGGTAATTACTATTAATTATCTACGGCAGGTCAACGAGAAGGTATCCCAAATCTCTCGCCAAATCATGTTAGGTGCTGTGAATCGTCACTATTTAACTAAATCCGACTTAAGAGTGGGGGTCAGATAGATACAACTATGTAAAGTTATGTTTATTTTATTGCGATTGATAGAAAAACAAGTCCCTATTTTTTTAAACTCTTTAAAAAATGATTGTTCGTAATGGAGAGAGAAATAGTTCACAGTCAAGATGATGGTATCCTTAGTTACTATAACTACTGATCAAACTTATCATAAGTATATTTTAAGCGATTGGAAGTAAGTAATATCCACCCAAAAATACAGGATAGTTGTACAAATAATATTTTTTCTGTTCGATGACTTACGCGCACAAGAAAAATGAGCATACTATAATTGCGCACAGTGACAAACAATTACGTGAAATAGTATAAATAATTAAATTTATCAAAATAACTTTAAAATCATTACGATTTTCATGCCACAAATATATTCTCTACACATCTGCTTAATGCGTATGGTCTATATCAGGTGTCACCAAACTTTTTGAGAAGCGGGCCGGATTGAAATTTTTAAAAACTAAAGGGGACGGGCGACAAATAAATTCTTATTGGAACTCAATCAGAATATTATTTCATTTTATGTGGTTACATAGTAATTAGAATTTCAACAAATGTTTAGAATTTCAATAAATGAGAATATTCGAGAAATTTTTGAGTAAACGAACATCTGGTCGTCTCGCTTCCAATTTCTATCCAACTTCCTTCACTTTGAGTCCCCTACCAGATGGTTGTATGACAATTGATGATTTGAAATAAATAGTTGTCGTAAATTCACAACTAAATCATGAAAATTTATATTCCTTATATGAATAATTTCTATGCAAAAATCCAGAACTTTTTGCAGGCCGGATCCGGCCCGCGGGCCGTAGTTTGGTGACCGCTGGTCTATATTGACCCGTAATAGGCAGAATATCGTAACCGACAATTTATAAATTTTACAGCAGGCTTTTTTTAAATTACTCTCGTACTAAATTCGATAAAGGAATTCTTTGAATGCGGTTAGTAAATAGTAACATATAGTCAATGCCTATCCTGATATTAAGCTGACTACTTTCAGTTCTCTAGATCAGCGTTTCTCAACTGGGGTCCAAGTGAAACAAACGATTACAAGTCAAAACGCTAAAATGAACAGGCCCTAAAAATATTAGGCGAATGAGATAACGTTCTAAATTTTTTGTCACCGACGCCCTCGGCAATATTGAACAATTATTGGTTTAAAACACAATTTACCTAACTGTGTCGCCTAAGCTGTTTGCCGATTATGGGTCGATATGTGCAATTATCATATGTATGTATATTTACGTTGTATGTCTTATGTCTGGTCATCGTTCTCGCTTCCGATTTCTCGCACTTGCCTTAAACGTAGATAAAATTTATTGTACCTAGAAGTCAGTTTATAATAACAAGACCCGAATTTATTTTTAAGTTTTTCTTTTAACTCTTGCCAGTCAGTAATTCGTGACGAATGATGCAGTGATGATGGACAAAAGATAAATGCCTGCATGCATTGATATTGAACATTGTACACCCTTAATACGTCTGCCATTGTTCGTTTGTATAAAGAGTGAGACTCTTTCATCGCTGCATTAGATCACATTAACTTGCATTCATAAAATGCATTGAACTTTTATATCGGTGGTTAAATCATACCTAATTTCTATTGAACAAATCTGAACGCTTTGTAACGCACAAAATGTATACAAACATAATTTTAAAGATTGTCAAACAAAGGAAAAAAAATCTATGTTTCTCTATATTCGGCGGCAATATATTTATATTTATCTAACGTGATAACTGTAGACGAAGGTATCATTTTAAAAAATCTTATAAAGTGCTTCAAATTTAAGTGTGATGAACAGGACTCTCTGAAGGAGTGCCAGTGCGCGCTTCGGTTCATTCCACCACTGTATATAATGTATTAAGATATGTTGTTTATTGGAGTGTACACCGCTTATTGACTTATGGTCAAAACAACATAAAGAGAGATAAGACACATACACATGAATTTGGGTAAAGCTGTTTTTCACACTGCTAGTTTTCTGCGAGTCATTTAAATACAACGAAATGTAGGCATCTCAAAAAATATGACTTGATATGACTTTCAATTGATTGATTTATTTATCCGAATGACAATTTTAACACAAGGAATTAATTACATTTTGTCATTACTATCTACGGATAATTATAGGTTACATCAGTGCTTCCCAACCTTTTTCATGCCACGGACCCCTAAATCTGAAAACAATAATCTGCGGACCCCCGATTTTTTTTTATTTCACATGTTCATACTTTATCACAAAGAATGTTGAAAGAACAAAATTTTTCGCGAAAACCCTGCGGACCCCAGGTTGGGAAGCACTGGGTTACGGGACTTTTTTACAATTTCCTAGAAAAAAGTGCCAATGTAATGTAATGGCCATTCATCAAAAAATTACGTTTTTTTAAATTAAAACGTTTCGTTAGTAATTCTTCTACATTCAATTTGTATATTCATTATTTAAACGTCAACGATAATCATATTTTAGTCAACAACAAACAAATCCAAAATACATTATATTATTATGTGTTATCTATGCATTTTTGAAAGCCTGAAGATATCGAAAATCAGACCCCTAAACGTCATAGACAAAACTAAATATTTATGTGGAAGCGACAAATTTTAACTCGATAGTTTTTATTTGGTTAGATAGTGTTCCAATAGGGAGAGGAGTAACAATCAAATAAATATTTTGGCGTTTAAATAAAGCAATAATTATAGAATAATATATTGTAAATACTTACGTATTCATTTTGATGTTTTGCAATTAAAAGTTCAATCACGAATATCAAATTAATAATAGTCAAAAGTTCACCACTGCTCTGAAACGTACTCCCAAAATAGACAGGCGTAAAATTTATTTTAATAATGTTCATTAAAAAAACTCTCACGCATAATCCGGATGTCCACTCGTTCAGAGAAATAGAATTAAAAATAATTTTAATACTGACACGGAATCACAATGTCTTTCACTGAACGAATTGTAACTGTACTATTTTACGCTGTATCACGAACCGTATCCCAAACAAAAACAACACACATGCCTGCCACCCAAACTTCAAACGTCAACTGACAAAAAACCGGCCAGTTCGGATTATATATTCACAGCGTGATTTAATAATAGAAAAAAATGAATGTGTGGACGCGCACTATACGCGTTCAAATATTTTATTATTATTTTAATATTGTTAGGTTTTGTAAAAGCGGAGGGTCAAAGTTTTGTAAACAAACAAAATGCAACAGACTTGCACGAGCTTCCAAAGAGGACTGGCGCGGGGCGATGCAGTGAACGTTGCATTCGCTGCACATAAATACGGTATGACGGCTTGCTTACTAACAAACCCATGCCTGTATTATAGAAATAGAGATATTACTCCGACAATTTTTACGTAGTCATAACTTCTACGTTAAAAATGTAGCATGACATGTGTATTGTATATTTGCTGCTATGCAGCGGTGGGCTGCCAATACATTAACAAGGGGCTCGCTTAATCTCCAAGCAATTCTCGGTGTTCCGGGGAAGGAGTGAATTTTTAAGAACTCCCATGCAATTATTTTCAATATTTAACTAAGCAATCGATTATTACTTAATACACTTATAATATGTAACAATATACAATCTACCGTAAACTAAGCAATGCAAATAACTAAAAATATCTACTGAAGCTGTCGTAGATAATATATACGTCAAAAATTGCAGTTATGTACTAGTTTGATCTGAGAATATTGTTTCTCTAAAATTAACAAGGGGCTCGTTGGCCTTAGTCAAATTTAACAAGGGGCTCGAGCGAGCCCCCTCCACCCCGCCCCTGCTGCTATGTCAGAGAGTAATGAAACAAAAACAACGATGGTTAAGAAGTACTACATTGGTGTAAAAGTATGATGACTAATTAAATCATAACACAAAATTATAAATGTGAAAATGAATATGTTGTTACGTTGTTGATAAATATAATATTAAATCACTCAAAAAAAATCTTTTATAAATAAGAATTTAGACTGTATTTATATTTTATTTTATTAAAATAATGTCGGGTCAGTGGCGTAGTGTTCAAAATCGTTGGCTTCCGTGACGCTTCTTACTTATTTAAATTCCAGTACGAACAGCATTTTTCAATAGATTTCTGCTCGTAGGCATGGATGATGTGATGTCGAAAAATTCCCTTCCAACCGTTCCAATACTTAAATGCGGGATACAGCAAAAGCGATTTGATGACCAGTAGTCCTGAAATAACCGTATCCTTTCTATCTCTACTATCTTCGAAAAAAAGAAAGTAACTAGTAGTTCTCGTAAAAAAACGTCAGTTGAGATACTTGTATTAGCAGGGGTGGGCTGGAGGGGGCTCGAAGGGGCACACCCGAGCCCCTTGTTAAATTGTACTTAGGCCGGCGGGCCCATTGTTAGCTTAAGTGAAAACAATATTCTCAGATAACATTAATACATAACTGCAATTTCTGACAAATATTATCTACGACAGTTTCAGTATACGCAGTAGTACATTTTTAACAATTTAAATTGATTAGTTTATGGTAAATTGCATATGGTTACATATTATAAGTGTATTAAGTAACAATCGATTGCTTATTTAAATATTGCATATAATTGCATATGAGTGGTTGGAGATTAAGCGAGCCCCTTGTTAACGTATTGGCAGCCCACCGCTGTATATTAGGATGCCATGTGCTCCACATTAGAAGTGGATTTTTGCTTCAATGAGCGTGATATATAGTATTATTATTGTTGCAATAACAAAAGAAATACACAAACAACAAAATAAGCTTCAAATAAATTACACGAAAGCTCGATTTTGAGTCAAATAATAGTACTTTAAAAAGCTAGAGTTTCATCAAAATCTGTGTGAATGTACATAATTTGAACGATTCAAATCTAATATTGAAATTCCACCAAGCACCTTCAGTCGGAATCTTAAACTAGAGTTTCATGTAATAAATAATTGTATGGAACTGACGCAAAATATTTTTAGCTTCGTAATCTAATATGATTCGTTAATTCGTTGTTAATGTGATCATAAAATAGGCTAATCATTTAAAAGATTATGCTACCTTTTTCATTACAAAATTCGTTTCGTGACAAACAAAACTTCTATTACAGTTTTTTTAATTGTCAAAAATAATACCTAAACTTGTATTTAATAATAACTATCGCCAAGAAATGATGGCAATATTGATTTATGTTAAAAATAACTATAAATATGGATATAATAATTGAAATTAGTAGAAAACTATTATGTCATGGCACCATCTAAATTCTAAATAATAAAGTATACAATCTGTTAAGGTAGGTACGTTTTAAAATAATGCATTTACCCATCATCAAAGCTTAGATAAGAAGCTTCTTAGTACAAGATACATCCAGCATATTCCATGTGCAACGATTGATATCTATATTTACATCGAAATGCACTGAGTCAAGTGTTACCGGCTGTTTGATGGTGTTCATTTATTTATTGTACCAGTGGCTCTCAAATAATTATTGTTATATGTTTTTCAGCGCCTTAGTATAGTAATTTAAATGTAAAACGTTCAATATTGTATCAATATCAACAAAATATTTCCTAATTAGTAATTGCCGACATAATCATAACTTCAAAATACTTGATATAAACAAAACAAATGATAGCTTGATTAACGTGCATGGAGGCACCGTCTGGTGGCCATATGTTACGAACGGGGATCGGATATGACCACCGAAAAAAATGTTCAATATTAAAAACTTTTCAGTCTTTGAACAAACTGTTTTTTTTTTAATTTATGTTATTTAAATATTTTAGTTGTATATATTTTTTAAATCCATGTCCACTCCCAATGTGAAGCATATGACCTCCTAATGGAGGTATCTAAACAGATTATTTCTACGAGAACTTTTTGTTACCCAGTTTCTCAACCTCTCGTTTTTAAAAAGATAAAGGATTTGGCTAGGACAGTAGTAGTAGCAAACTAATCACTATTGCTACTCTTCGTTTTTTAGGGATTGGAGAATTTTTCGGGTCCATGGTACAGTGGTCAACGTCGTTGGCTTTCATGCTGGACCTTACGGGTTCGAATAACAGTACTATAACAGCATTTTTTCAATCAATTTATCGATTTCTTTTCGAAGTTATATCATTAATCAATATAAATCTAAGAATTATTTTATTTGAAACAGATTTCTCATAATATATTAAAAAAAAAAAAAAAAACTGAAAAACCATAACAACATTAACAACTATATGCTATTTATATTATTGGTATTATTATTGAAATGTAATATCGTGAGTAGTAAATATTGTATTTTAACCCCATATTTATTATTTAGATACTTAAAAATATATTTAAAAAATATCAATTACTAAAGTACTATCTAAAATTGATAAATCGAATGACGTTAAAAAATATAAAGATAAAACTGTAATTCTATTTTTTGCGCAGTTTTCGAGAAATAATATTATCATAAGTTGAATATTAATACAAATGCGAAAAAAACTTGTTTCTTGGCGGATAAACATTAGCAACGTATTATGAAAATCTTGATTTAAAAACAGATTGAAATTTACATTTATAAAATCACCCGTTACCGGTTACGTTGTCAAATCAACAGCGAAGTGCCGTATTTCAGAGTAATTATTAGTTACATTAAAAGGCTGAATTATTTAACGCAATAAATATGTTCGAAATAATTGTAAATGTAAGTGCTTACTAGTTAATTAATGAGACAGAAAAACGGCCGATGATAATAAATCCATTTACGGTGCAACATTTTGTAAACTTACTTACATATATGAAATATTGACTTCGGAATTGTTGGTATTAATTATAATATCATCGAGGATTAAAATAGAATAAAGTTTTCTTTAATACTAGTTTAGTACAGCAGTGGGCTGCCAATCAATACGTTAATAAGGGGCTCGCTTAATCTCATATCAGTTTGAGGTGTTCGGGGAAGGGGTGAATTTTTTATCACTTTTATCCAGAGGTAGGCTGGAGGGGCTCGCGCGATCCCTTTGGTAAATTTGACTAAGGCCGGCGAGCCCCTTGTTAATTTAAGTGAAAACAATATTCTCAAATCACACTAGTACATAACTGCAATTTATGAATTATATATTATCTACAACAGTGTTATTCAACCTGTGGTCAGCGGACCGGCATCGGTCCGCAAGAGTTTATTGCCGGTCCGCGAATAGTCGTATGTCGAGAACTGACTGTTAGTAAATGTGTGTATTTGGTTGACACCGGTCCGCGAAATATTTTTTCAATTTTTTACCGGTCCGCGGTTGTAAAAAGGTTGAAAAACACCGATCTTCGACAGCTTCATTATACACAGTAGTACATTTTTAGCCATTTACATTGATTAGTTTACGGTAAATTGCATATTGTTACATATCATAAGTGCATTAAGTAACAATCGATTGCTTATTTAAATATTACATATAATTGCATAGGAGTGATCAAAGAGGTTTTCCCTAGACAATTTCTATAATTAATATTAGATTATATCAATTAAACACCAGTTTAGAAGTCTCCGTGCACTTAGAGGTTGTTTATATTTCATACATTGCATATAGCCCAAAATCATCAAAGCACGTTTTTTGTGCCTCCTGTACAAATTGCTATGTGTGGGTTACATCCTTTTTCCTTTCCACAATCGATATGTCGAAAACACCAAATTCACACCACCGTGTTCTTAAATTTAATTACTATTTTTATTAATACATTATTTAGGACAAACGTCTGAGAATATTAGATTTCTTAATTTAACAAGGTGCTTGCCGGCCTAAATAAAATTTAGCAAGGGGGTCGCGCGAGCCCCTAAGAGCCCTCCCCTGTTGTAGTTAATCGATAAACACAGATGTAACATATCCATATACCTACTTGTATAGTACAAGTATAAATTACCAATCAAACAGCAAAACCTCTATTTGCTTTGCTATAAATGTAACTAAATAGATTGAAACGTTTTTCTAACGATGTCTACTTTTGAATTCATCTGTTTTCTTGGAGATTTGGTTGATGTTGAGCGACTGATTAAAAAAAAGTTATCATAAAATCACTTCTCTTGTTCGTGTAGAATTAATCATCACGAACTTACTTAGTTGGACATAGTGAGTTGCTGAACGGTGTATTTTTACTTATGGCGGCAGTATTACATTGCTAATTAAATAACTAGTATTGCTTGTAGTGTTAAAGTTTAAGTAAAGCATGTCACTTTTTTTTACTCCGAGGAGAAATTTAATAATTTTTCAAATAAGGTGTCGAAGTAGGCAAAGTATTTAATTTGTTGTGATGTTGTGACAGCTTGCGGTGAATGGAGTGCGCGAATGTCCTTATAAGGGTTCGTCGATAGACGGTCAATTAGAAATCTACCACGGTCAGCGGTGTCTGCAGAGCAACAGAGATAATGCACCAACTTGAAAATGATTCCTTTCCTTAGTACTGTATTTTTTTAATAAATCATCTAGTAAGATATGGTCAAAAAATAAAACTCTATTTTGTATTAATTGCACACTTAAACTGAATACATTTTATTTGATAGTGCTTGAATTATTTTTTCAGATATCTTCTTCAGTTGAAAATGCTCGTTATGAGTGATAATGTGAGATAATAGTGAGTAATAATTGTGTAATTGCATAGTACACAAGAATATTTTATTTATTTAATATAATGGCTTAACACAAAGTATTAACAGTGAACACCTTAAAAGTAATACTAAATATGCTTTGAATGTGCGAAAGCCGGGTCGTTAGTGACAAAACTTGTGTGAATGTACATATTTGAATGATTCAAATTTAATCCTTTGATCGTATTATAATTATTCAACTATTCGACCTAAATTAACGTTCGTCTACTGAAACCGGTCCTATTCTCAAGCAAACAAATGCTTGATAGTTAAATCATTATATGTAATAAATGTAGCTTATCTCAGAATGAGTTGTTTTAGGAGAACTGCTTGTTACTCGTCGCTCAAACTCAGAAGTAAGAATAAAGGGATAAGGCACGGGTTACACCATTTTTTGAAAGTTATTTATAACCCAGGAATTTAACGATTTGTCCAAATTATCAGCGTGACTAG
Organism: Himalopsyche anomala; assembly: GCA_031772345.1. Lineage (NCBI taxonomy): Eukaryota > Metazoa > Arthropoda > Insecta > Trichoptera > Rhyacophilidae > Himalopsyche > Himalopsyche anomala. The sequence goes on from CM062827.1 coordinate 539,496, forward strand.
TTTTTTTTTTAGCTCTTCCAAGAATTTTGAAATCCAAAAACCCAGGAAACCCAAGCAAACCATCATAACACCAAGATAAGTTGTGATTGTACTTAAAAGTCCAATAGAAAAGTTTTACGATTTATATACTTGGCTTACTTCACATTTGAGGGCTCATATGATAAACATTTAAAAGCGGGTATGTTAAATATCGACATATATTGCCGCCTGTGTGGTCGAGTGGTCAAAGTTGTTGGCTACCGCTACGGAGGTCACGGGTTCAAATCTCAGTACGGGTAGTTTTATAAATTGATTTTTCAATCGATTTATGAATTTCTGTTCAAAGGCATGGATGTATGTGATGTCTTGAATTCTCCCCTCCCACCCATCCTATCCTATCAACGGGGCGTATCGAGAGCGATTAGCTAACCACCAGTCCTGTCCTAGCCGTTTCCTTCTATTCCTACTCTTTTTGGAAAAAGAGAGGTTGAGCAACTGAGTAACAAGCAGTTCTCGTAGAAACACTTCTGTTGAGATAAACTTTATTAGGAGTCCATATGCTCCATATTGGGAGCGGACATGGTAAAAAAAATTGTTAAATATTGTATATTTTATGCAATTTATATTATAAGACTCTTACGTGGAAGTGTGTTAAAAGCTGGAAATAAATATCACGATAGAAATCTTTTAAGCCCTATTACATTACAATTTTACAATCTTTTCACACAATGACTTACTTATTTCACTTATCTGGCTTGACAATAAACGCAGGGCGCTGCATTCGACAGACGTATCCTTTCCTTATATTGTCCCTCCCGAATCTTGGAACATGATGATTGCATTCTAGAGATGTCTATCTTAAGCCTAGCTAAGGCTTCCAGTGTATTTTCAATCACTTTGTAATAATATTTTTATTTACTCTACAATTTGATTGATATATTTTATAACAAAAATACAATGAATGCTATTAAAAAAACAACATTTGAGTCTGTGTAGATCAAATGTAACGAAAACCATGTCCACTTCTAATGTGAGCATATGGACTTTCGACGGAAAAATTGTTCTACCTACAACTGATTTTTATTCAGTTGTGCAACCTTTAATTTTTGTTGAAGTGAGGGTTGAAGGATGGAGTCAGGTAATGTTTGATAATTAATCGTTTAATCGTTTACATTACACTTTGTTTTAAAGATTGTATGAGAAGGAGATGAAAGTAAACATCACATATAGATAGATAGCGATCAGCGTTAAAATCTTCGATTGCGGTGATCATGGATAGACATCGTTCGGAGATTTTCATTCGATTAATAAGTGCGATTAGCTAACTACTATACTATTATATGTTTACGCTATCCGTAAAAGAGAAACTGAATGTTAAGCAATTCTCATAAAACTATTAATGTTATGCTGCTCCATTAGGAGTGCATATCGTCACCTTTCTGGCAAAAGTTGGTAAGTGAAAACACTGCGAAAGATTAGTCAAAGAGATTCAAAATAGTTTCTTTGTCTGGAAGAACTCAATCGGTGTATTGATTATAACAGTTTTCCCAAAAAAAGCATTTCTTTTTGTAGGCAATTATTATTATTTTAATTTTATATCCATGTCGGCTCCCAATGTGGAGCATATGACCTCCTAATGGAGGTATCTCAACAGAAGTTTTTTCTACGAGAACTGTTTATTACTCAGTCGCTCAACCTCACTTTTTTCAATGCGAGTAGTAGGGAAGGAAGGATATAGCTAGAACGGGACTAGTGGTTGACTTATCGCTATCGCTACACCCAGATATTAAAGGATTTGTTTTTGGAAAGATTACTCGAATTATGTTTCTAAATTTAAACATTTAAATAAATCACGTAAGAGCATCTCTGGTTTCTACATTTAACTCGTTCTTAATAGAAAATACAGACTAGGGTTTCACTCGGTGAACGAGAATGGGAGGGTGGGTTACTAAAGCATGTATGACGTCCCTACAAAAGGTCTCAGGTATCATCCAATCTCCTGCACTCCACACTACGTCCGTATAAGTCTTCAGATGCGAGGAAAAAATATCGATTAAATCTTGTGATATGGCAACCACTTGTTTAATACGTTTGAGAGGTGTAAGGGAGTAAGGGTGTGGAGAATTTTTATCGATTTTTGTGAACTTTAGTTACCTATGCAAGTTTCGTGCGGGCTTGGCATATTGTAAAAGCTTTCAATTTTTAATATCATTTACAGAATTTGGATGTCGATGTTGCTTATGATAAAATCAACAATGGTTCGGATAATCACATGATTTATGAAACACTGTACTACATGTACGTGAATGTATATTCACAACACAAACATATATCACCAACTGAATTAATTCGTATAATATTGATTAATTTTTATTTGAATATGTAATTAAATTATAAAATGGTGTTCATCATAAATTAATTGTGCAGTTGTTGAATATATTTTTATTATTGTTAAATTAAATAATGGGCATAATTAAAAAAAATCGTGTTTGGAGTCGAGCTCGGTTTTGACAATGCCACAATCATATTTACTAGTAAAACAAAGCAAAATCTCGGACATATAACCGAATACAAGAAACGGTTGGGTACAAATTAAATTATGTATAATGTTAGAAGAACAAAGATAAATCAAATGTTATTCTTTAGTGAACTTAAAACTATGTAGTGTACTTTTTGTAGATAGACCCCTGTGATCCTAAGCCCTCGAATGTACGACATTTGTAAAAGCTCTGTTCTTCTGCGTACTTCTGACGGTTTGCAGACGGTTTGAAAACTATTTTCGAATTAGAATCGAATTGAAAGCTTTTAGATTCTAATTCGAAAACAGTTCGCACACCGTCAGCAAGCCGTCAGAAGTACGCAGAAGAACAGAGCTAATGATTTATATGTCTGTCTGACTATAACGCAATCATTCTCACACACTCACTAAATATGTCAGCGCATCGAGCGCATCAAGCGCATTGATTTAAAATACGCTCATAATTATATTATATGATTAATGATACTGCGTGGAAACGCTAAAATAAAACTCCCTTATATTATAAGATATTTCACACTTTATCTTATAATGACATTCTGTCGTAGGAAAACATAATATATTAAGATTAAATGTATTGTTATATATCTTTGAAGATGCAGACAGCTTTCACCAAAAAAGTATTAAAAAAGTGAGTATGCAGAAATGTTCTATGTGACAAATACAACATTTCTGCATACTCACTTTTTCATTATTTTTTTGGTGCTTGGTGCTTTTTATTTCCTATATGTGACGTCTAAAATTACATATTATTTTATCCCAATGTGGTATTCAAGCGATAAAAATCATTCTCCCGATGGCGTGTCAATAAAATTTCTTACATCTTCTATTTTATTAAATCCCCCCAACTAAATACAACCGATTGAAAGTAAAGTTAACAGCAGCCCGTATCAGGGTGAATAGTTGGTATACGCAACTGCCAACACAGTGGCGTTTCTAAATGTTGTTTTACCGGGTGAAATAAGCTACCGAAGAAGAAGCCCTTCTAGCAGTGTGTCCTGGCCTGCCCAAAGCACTGTTAAGTCACTGTTTAAAATAAAAATATAAAATGGTATTTTGTACATATTTTTTCGAATCCGCTCCCTATATGGAGCACATGGCCACCGTATACATAGTTTCCCCAAGATTCTATATCCCCCGCTAGTCTCTTTGCTTCCTCCTAAAACATCCCAGCGTCCCGTAGTTCCGCTGAGTACATCCTATGGATGATTATCAGTGACCTTTCACGACGTCAGAATCCATTTACTAGCCAAGTCCATAGCGTTTTTTTTTTGTTTTGGACGTAATATAGGGCTGTTTACTCCCCTCTCTTATCTCCGTCAGGGATTTTGTATTATTGGGAATAATTTAAAAAAAATTGATTGTAGAAGCAAACGTAAAATTACATTCAAAAGATATCTCAAAATTTTTGAAAATCCAGTTTAACAGTTTTAATAATGAGTTGGCGAGATGTTTATTTTCACCCCTTAATATATTTATCAGCCGATGTCACTGCGATGGAGTGAGTAGTCTGTACTAGGGATTGCAATACCGGACTAATATATTACTATCGGTATTTCTTATTAAATACCGGTTTTGCAAATACTAATAACCGGTCTTGACAAAAAAAGCAAAAATAAATACGACCAACTAGGATCGTTATACCGCGCGAGTATATTAAAATCGTTACATACCTATTTAGATATTACATAATACTGTAAAGCAACTATCATTAAAATATAGATATCATAAGCTTATTGAATTTTACCGATAACTTACGGTTTATTAAAATAATTTTACACCATTGAAACGCTTATTAATTCTGGAAGATATCACTATTGGATACAACTCTTATCAAATTCAAAATAGTTTAATTCATCGCGAACAATTTTATTTAATTGTTTGATGATTTCTACAAATCGACTGTGGAAAGGAAAAAAGATGTAACTCACAGTTTTTTCAGCTTTTTTTCGATAATCACAATGTATCAAACTTGATACACGTTCTATCAAAATGATGTAAACTGCAAATGCCGAATTATTATCCAAATATAACTTTTAAATTTGAAAAAGATGAGCCTGTAAAAATTTAAACCAAGAAAAAGGACTGAAAAAAAAGTTTTTTCTGGACAATTTCTTTAATTAGTATTAGATTATGTCAATTAAACACCAGTTTACAAGTCTCCGTGCACTTCCAGGTTGTGTATAATTCATAATTTGCATATGGTCCAAAATCATCAAAACACGTTTTTTGCACCTCTTGTAAAATTTGAAACGTGTGGGTTACGTCCTTTTTCCTTTCCACAGTCGATATGCAAAGTTCAATATTGCCTTATTTTTGATATCGGTATTTTTAAATTTCAAAATCGGTATTTCGGTTTTGGAAAACAGCATGAATACCTGGATCCCAGTTTCGGTAATACCAGTATTGCAATCCCTAGTCAGTACTCAGTAGTGTCGGCTGCATCGTAGTTTGTCGAGATGAGACGAGGGGTGAGGGTTGCAGCCTGCAGTTCTTTCAATGGTGATCACTGCTCGCTATGCGCGGGGGCGAGCTGGTTGAAGAGGAGGGGAGACTGTGGAGAAGAGCAGCCCAGATGCAGTCTACAAATTCGACACGCCATGGCGACCCTTTCTCAGATAACATCAGCTATCTACACACACCCACTAAAACGTATTTACGAAAACGGTTTCCAAATCTGACTGTATTTTACTATCATTTCATTGACATTATCCATCTTAGTATTTAAAGTAAGGATATTTGTCGTTCTGGCTGTGGGGTCGGGTAAAAAAAAACGACTCCGACTCCGAATTGATTATTTCAATCATTTCCGCTTAACTTAAGTATATCGACTGTGAAAAGGAAAAAGGACAGTTTTTATAAAACAGCTTTTTTCGAAAATCACATACAATGTATACAACTTCATATACGTTCTATCAAAAGGATGGAAGATGAAAATGCCGAATTAATATCTAAATTTAGCTTTTAAGTTTGAAAAAAATGGCCTTTGAAAATTGCTACCAGGAAAAAGGACCTAAGAAAAAGTTTTTCTATAACAATTTATTAAATTAATATCAGACTAAGTCAATAAAAACCCAGTTTATCAGTCACCGAGGACTTCAAAGTTGTGTATATTTCATAATTTGTTTTTGGCCCAAAATCATCAGAAAACGTCTTTTGGGTCTCATGTACAATTTGTTATGTGTGGGTTACGTCCTTTTTCCTTTCCACTGTCGAATGTATTTGGTGGTGCAGTGCTAACTTAAAAAGTCTTGAGTGCTTATTTATTATAATATTTTAATGCTTTCTAACTGCAGTGATCCAAATTCCGCACCAACAAGTTTCTAACAAACTTTTCTTCTAATACATTATTACATATTTTTCTTATTATATTTAGTTACGTAAAAATAAGCGTTTATCGCAGCGTCACATGGAGCTTTGTTAAAACGTAAGTCATTTATTTATTTATTTAATTAACATTGCAAAAGGTTGACAAATTATAAATTTAAAACTTTTACAATGGAGAAAAAAAATAGTACAATTTAATATTAAAATCAGTAGAAAAAAAAATGGCAAAGAAGTCAACTGAGTAAGCTCCGACGAACTCTACTTTAATACATAAAAAATAGTATTCGTCGGAACTCACCCACGTCTACGTGGAATATGTCGACATCCGAAGCAATATTGTTGAACACCGTTAAAGCTCTCCCCAGTGGCATCCCCATTGGCAGGCTGGTTCTACACCTTGGGAGAACAAACAATTCATGTCCACGATTTCTCAAAAAATAATCAGGAACATTTAGATTCACATTCTCAAGAATGGTGGAATTCTCATTTTGGCCACGTATAAGTCGAAAGAAATATATGGCCAGATACATTTCTCTTCGAACATTCAAACTATTGAAGTTAAGCATGCCTAAGAGAAAGTCAGTTGGATAAAGCCATGGGTAATATCCATACACCCTCATATAGAGAAGTCTCAAAAATTTCTTCTGAATCTTCTCCACCATAAGGGTATATTTCGAGCATCTTGGGCTACGTCATGTAGGATTGCCAACCGTCCCGGATTGGCTGGATCATCCTGGACTTGGAATCGCTGTCCCGTATGCCGGATGATGATGTTTAGTTTTGTGCTATTTGTCTCGGAATCGTAACAGAAACAGTTGGATGCCCTAGTGTCATGGGTTTGCCATGTCTAGTGTAGTGTATTTGGAAGATATTCGGTATGCTGGCATCAGCGGTGGGCTGCCAATACGGTAACAAGGGGCTCGCTTTACACCATAGCATTTCTCGGTGTTCTGGGGAAGCAGTGAGTTTATTTATCATTCCGATTGAATTATATGCAATAGTTAAAAGATCAATCGATTGTTACTTGATGCACTTATTTTGTGTAACAATAAGCAATTTACCGTAAACTTATCAATGTAAATGACCAAAAATTTACTACTGTGTATACTGAAGCTGTTCTAGATAATATATCAGTCAGAAATTGCAGTTGTGTTAAAGGCTCGCCGGTCTTTAGTAAAATTCAAGAAGGGGCTCGGGTGAGCCCCTTCGAGCCCCCTCCGCCCCTGGCTGGCATGACCAGGGAAGGAGCAACAAGGCCAAATTACAGGATTTCTTCCAGGATATGTGTGGTGGATATACGCACCGCTCGATCAAGCTAAAGGATAAGATAAACAGTTCTTCTTTGACACGTGTTTTGTAACGACTTCTTTGTTAATGTTGGCTTTGAACTTAGAGACCGTGTCCCTAGTTAAGCAACTCTTGTTTATAGCAACTATGTATGTTGAATGTAAAAATTTACACCCCATTTATCTTCCTTTGTGTTGGCGTGCGTGTGAGGTTACTGCGACATTATTGTAATGTGTGACGTAATGGCATTTCAGCGCAGTTTAAAAAAAAATAGTAAAATTCTCATACATTCCACATAACAAAGAATATTTATGAATAATATTTTGTAAATACTCAACAGATTGATTATTTGTTGTTCTTGCTTCAAATGTTATATTTCACCAACTTCATCAAAATATAAATCGTCGACACGTTTTTATTTTTTTTTACCATGTTCGCTCCCAATGTGCCCCTAATGGAGTTTATCTCAACAGAAGTGTTTCTACGAGAACTGCTTGTTACTCAGTTGCTCAACCTCTCTTTTTCTAAAGAGAGTAGGAATATAAGGATAGGGCTAGGACAGGACTAGTGGTTGGCTAATCGCTCTCGATACGCCCCGTTCATAGGATAGGATGGGTGGGAGGGGGGAATTCAAGACATCACTTACACCCACGCCTTCGAAGAGAAATTCATAAATCGATTGAAAAATCAATTTATAAAACTGTCCGTACTTGGATTCGAACCCGTGACCTCCGTAGCCGAAGCCAACGACGTTGACCACTCGACCACAAAGGTGGCTATTTATTTAAATTTACCACATATTTATTTACCAATTTTTAATTAGCACTACATATTATTGTTAATATCTGGAGGCGGATTATCTTATAAGCAAATGAGGCGCGCGCTTGGGGCCTGGCCTAAAAAAAGCTTAACTCGTATATCTTCTGTTCGGTTTGTTTTTATTATTTTACTTGGAATTTTCTGTCGTTTTTACGTTATCCGAAAAACGGGGCCTCCAAATTTTATTGCGTCTGGGGCCTCACATGTGCTTAATCCGCCACTGTTTATATCTAACCAGGGGGTTATGTTAGGGACATGCGTCCAGTAGAAAATAAGGAACTTCCATTTTGTAATTAATAAGTCAAGAATTAAAATAAATAGCCTTACGATAGTTAGTCTGAAGATGCTTCCCAATGTGATGAAACACGTGTATCAGATATCTAACGTTATCAGTGTAATAGCAAAGTTTTAAATTAAAAATTTATATTAGGTATAGTATAGTTATGCTATGTTGTAGTTTTTTTTTGTAGTACGTGATAGTACTTTCTTCCACGAGTCCAAAAAAAATATTTTACCATTTTACTAGTTGGCTCACTTCACCTCTAATGAGTTAATATATTTTAAGTCTATAAATACTGAGGTGCACTTATCTTCGCCGGTTCCGTGGCCATGTGGCCAACGTCGTTCGCTTCGGTTGCGGTGCTCACGGGCTCGAATCCCAGTTTGGACGGCTTCAAGAATTGATTTTTCAATCGATTTAATAAAGATTTTCGTTCGACTGCATGAATATCTGTGATGACTAAGACTTCCTCCCATCCATCCGATTATAAAAAAGTGGCGTTACCGCTGTCTTAGTCTCTTCAAAAAAAGAGAAGTTGAGCAACTGAGGAACAAGCAGTTCTCGTAAAAACACTTATGCTAAGAATATTAACATAAGCTCCGTTAGGTGTCCAATTATTTCAGTTCAAGATACTTTACAGTTAATTAAGCTAATCTTTTCAATAATACTCCATTTTTTTTTCACTTCACGTGTTGTATAGTATTTTTTATATGGCTTCCATTATTGTCATCCACTAATTTCACTATTGTGTTATTATCTAGTGTTGCTTTCAATGATATTTAGGGAATATAATCCGTGCCAAGGATGAATGTGCGTATAATCTTCAGTAAAATAACACACGCTAATGTTCTTATTTTATAAATCTTACGTATAATCGTAGGTACAGTAGAAGCATTTGAAGTGTCCTCTGCCGGTGGTGTCAATACGTAGGCAGAAGACACCTTTCCTACTATTTTTGAATGGATTTGTTTGGTCATTATAACAGGGGTAGGCTGAAGAGGGCTCGGGGGGCTCGAGCCGTCTTGTCAAATTCGACTTAGGCGGGCGAAACCCTTGTTAATTAAAAAAAATCAAAGACATATCCTAAAATCAAATAATTACATTACTACAATTTCTGACATACATACCTTATATTAATAATCTACCATGATTTGAGTATAACGTTTGAAACATGGATTTACCTTCTTATTCCTGTGTAAATTTTAGAACTCTTCACTCATGCAATCAAAAGTAGCTAACAACCTTGTTCTACTATTGCGTGTAATTATATAAGTGTGAATGCAGGGGTGGGCTGGATGGGGCTCGGAGGAGCTCGCGCGAGCCCCTTGTTAATTTAAGAGAAAGTAATACTCTCAGATCATATAAGTATATAACTGCAATTTTTGACATATATAATCTACAACAGCTTCACAGTAGCCCATTTTTAGCAATTTAGATTGATAAATTTACGGTAAATTTCATATTGTTACACGTTATAGGTGTATTTAGTAACAATCGATTGCTTATTTAAGTATTGCATTTAATTTCATAGGAATGATAAAAAAAAGTTCACTCCTCCAAAACACCGAGAATTGCTTAGAGATTAGGCGATCCCCTTGATAACGTATTGGCAGCCTACCGCTGGTGAATGTGTAGTAATAAAAGTCCGTCCCTTCACCGGAACACCACGAATTGCCTTGAGATTAATTAAGAGAGCCCCTTATTAACGTATTGGCAGTCCACCGCTGCATTAAATGGTTATTTTAAAAAAATCATTAGGATTCTACAGGCACCGTATTAAGATTTGTATGAACATGCGGACACTAAGAAATGATGACCAATTTTCTAGCTTACAGTTGATGAATTCTGGTATACATCGTATAGAAATTGATTTGAATGTCAAACTTAACCTTTTCTTCATAGAATCTTAGATGCAAACTTTCATTGATATGTATACATTTGGTAGCTGATCAGCATAGGCGCAACAACCTGGAATGGTCGTATCTTGGCTTGTTGGCTGTTGTGACAACTCCATCCGACCAATCGAATATTTAACAATGAATGGTCGGTTAAAATATAAATTTTCTTTCATTCATTGTTATATATCTTTTCATTATTTGAAAATAATGGCATTAAAAGTAACCATAGCTTCCATAAAAAAATCTATATATTAATAGTCGATAATGTAATCTGTCTTTCCGTCTGTCTGTCTGTCTGTCGGTCCCCGATTTCGCCTGTTCGATGACGTCAAGAAAGACGGTTTTATTTATTAACGGACGTAATATTTAATTTCTTAAATATTACGGATTACTTAAAAAAAATATGTAATATTACCTCAGAAGTAATTATTAATTCGAGGTGTTGAATCCCCACCATCTCCAGTCGAAAATGACGAAGGTTTGCATACATATCAATTCCATAATATATGATAAATAAAATTAATTGTAAAATTTCTATCTGTCTACTTTCGTGAAGATGTCAGTTTACGCACTAAGTAGATTATACTCATTCTAATTTTAAATATAAACTAGCTGTAAGCCCGTTGACCTCAACGGGGGGATTTTTGTTGCATTTTTAAGTAGTCAGAAAATTTACAGGCGTCAAAAATAAATTACTAACCTATTTATTGAATAATCCAGAAAGTTATTGAATTTTTGGAATAATGTTTAAGTTTGTTAACTATTTTTCGTAGTAACAAAAAAAGTCCTTGTAAATTACTTAATTTTTGAAATAATATTTAAGTTTGCTAACAACCATTTTTCGTAGAAGCAGAAATAGACCTCGTAAATTATTTAATTTTTGGAATAATGTTTATGTTTGCTAACAACCATTTTTCATAGTAACAAAAATAGTCCTTGTAAATTACTTAATTTTTGGAATAATGTTTAAGTTTGCTAACAATTATTTTTCGTATTAGCAGAAATAGACCTCGTAAATTATTGAATTTTTGGAATAATGTTTAAGTTTGCTAACAACCATTTTTCATAGTAGCAAAAATAGTCCTTGTAAATTACTTAATTTTTGGAATAATGTTTAAGTTTGCTAACAATTATTTTTCCTATTAGCAGAAATAGACCTCGTAAATTATTTAATTTTTGGAATAATGTTTAAGTTTGCTAACAACCATTTTTCATAGTAGCAAAAATAGTCCTTGTAAATTACTTAATTTTTGGAATAATGTTTAAGTTTGCTAACAATTATTTTTCCTATTAGCAGAAATAGACCTCGTAAATTATTGATTTTTTGAAATAATGTTTAAGTTTGCTAACAACCATTTTTCATAGTAGCAAAAATAGTCCTTGTAAATTACTTAATTTTTGGAATAATGTTTAAGTTTGCTAACAATTATTTTTCCTATTAGCAGAAATAGACCTCGTAAATTATTGAATTTTTGGAATAATGTTTAAGTTTGCTAACAACCATTTTTCATAGTAGCAAAAATAGTCCTTGTAAATTACTTAATTTTTGGAATAATGTTTAAGTTTGCTAACAATTATTTTTCCTATTAGCAGAAATAGACCTCGTAAATTATTTAATTTCTCGTAAGTTTGCTAACAATTATTTTTCCTATTTAGTAAATTATTTTATTTTTGGTATAATTTTTAAGTTTGCTAACAATTATTTTTCATAGTAGCAAAAATAGTCCTTGTAAATTACTTAATTTTTGGAATAATGTTTAAGTTTGCTAACAATTATTTTTCCTATTAGCAGAAATAGACCTCGTAAATTATTTAATTTTTGGAATAATGTTTAAGTTTGCTAACAACCATTTTTCATAGTAGCAAAAATAGTCCTTGTTATTTACTTAATTTTTGGAATAATGTTTAAGTTTGCTAACAACTATTTTTCGTATTAGCAGAAATAGACCTCGTAAATTATTTAATATTTGGAATAATGTTTAAGTTTGCTAACAACCATTTTTCATAGTAGCAAAAATAGTCCTTGTTATTTACTTAATTTTTGGAATAATGTTTAAGTTTGCTAACAACTATTTTTCGTATTAGCAGAAATAGACCTCGTAAATTATTTAATATTTGGAATAATGTTTAAGTTTGCTAACAACCATTTTTCGTATATATATAAATAAATAGTTAATTAAATTATTATATACTAGCTGTAGGCCCGTTGACCTCAACGGAGGGATTTTTGTTGCATTTTTAAGTAGTCAGAAAAGTTACTGGCGTGAAAAATAAATTACTAACCTATTTATTGAATAATCCAGAAATTCTGATAGTAAAAGAAATATCTCGGGGCGTATATCGACAGCCCTGCCCTGCAGTATTTAAATTGTAAATTATTTATTTTTGGAATAATGTTCTAGTTTGCTAACAACTATTTTTCGTAATAGCAGAAATTTCGTAAGTTATTGAATTTTTGGAATAATGTTTAAGTTTGCTAACAATCATTTTTCCTAGAAGCAGAAATTTTGTAAATTATTTAATCTTTGGAATAATGTTTATGTTTGCTAACAACCATTTTTCTTAGAAGCAGAAATTTCGTAAATTATTTTATTTTTGGTATAATTTTTAAGTTTGCTAACAATTATTTTTCCTATTAGCAGAAATAGACCTCGTAAATTATTTAATTTTTGGAATAATGTTTAAGTTTGCTAACAACCATTTTTCATAGTAGCAAAAATAGTCCTTGTAAATTACTTAATTTTTGGAATAATGTTTAAGTTTGCTAACAACTATTTTTCCTATTAGCAGAAATAGACCTCGTAAATTATTGAATTTTTGGAATAATGTTTAAGTTTGCTAACAATCATTTTTCCTAGAAGCAGAAATTTTGTAAATTATTTAATTTTTGGAATAATGTTTATGTTTGCTAACAACCATTTTTCTTAGAAGCAGAAATTTCGTAAATTATTTTATTTTTGGTATAATTTTTAAGTTTGCTAACAATTATTTTTCCTATTAGCAGAAATAGACCTCGTAAATTATTTAATTTTTGGAATAATGTTTAAGTTTGCTAACAACCATTTTTCATAGTAGCAAAAATAGTCCTTGTAAATTACTTAATTTTTGGAATAATGTTTAAGTTTGCTAACAATTATTTTTCCTATTAGCAGAAATAGACCTCGTAAATTATTGAATTTTTGGAATAATGTTTAAGTTTGCTAACAACCATTTTTCATAGTAGCAAAAATAGTCCTTGTAAATTACTTAATTTTTGGAACAATGTTTAAGTTTGCTAACAACCATTTTTCTTAGAAGCAGAAATTTCGTAAATTATTTTATTTTTGGTATAATTTTTAAGTTTGCTAACAACCATTTTTCATAGTAGCAAAAATAGTCCTTGTAAATTACTTAATTTTTGGAATAATGTTTAAGTTTGCTAACAACCATTTTTCATAGTAGCAAAAATAGTCCTTGTAAATTACTTAATTTTTGGAATAATGTTTAAGTTTGCTAACAATTATTTTTCATAGTAGAAAAAATAGTCCTTGTAAATTACTTAATTTTTGGAATAATGTTTAAGTTTGCTAACAATTATTTTTCATAGTAGCAAAAATAGTCCTTGTAAATTACTTAATTTTTGGAATAATGTTTAAGTTTGCTAACAACCATTTTTCTTAGAAGCAGAAATTTCGTAAATTATTTTATTTTTGGTATAATTTTTAAGTTTGCTAACAATTATTTTTCATAGTAGCAAAAATAGTCCTTGTAAATTACTTAATTTTTGGTATAATGTTTATGTTTGCTAACAATTATTTTTCCTATTAGCAGAAATAGACCTCGTAAATTATTGAATTTTTGGAATAATGTTTAAGTTTGCTAACAACCATTTTTCATAGTAGCAGAAATAGTCCTTGTAAATTACTTAATTTTTGGAATAATGTTTAAGTTTGCTAACAATTATTTTTCATAGTAGCAAAAATAGTCCTTGTAAATTACTTAATTTTTGGAATAATGTTTAAGTTTGCTAACAATTATTTTTCCTATTTGCAGAAATAGACCTCGTAAATTATTGAATTTTTGGAATAATGTTTAAGTTTGCTAACAACCATTTTTCATAGTAGCAAAAATAGTCCTTGTAAATTACTTAATTTTTGGAATAATGTTTAAGTTTGCTAACAATTATTTTTCATAGTAGCAAAAATAGTCCTTGTAAATTACTTAATTTTTGGAATAATGTTTAAGTTTGCTAACAATTATTTTTCCTATTAGCAGAAATAGACCTCGTAAATTATTGAATTTTTGGAATAATGTTTAAGTTTGCTAACAACCATTTTTCATAGTAGCAAAAATAGTCCTTGTAAATTACTTAATTTTTGGAATAATGTTTAAGTTTGCTAACAACCATTTTTCTTAGAAGCAGAAATTTCGTAAATTATTTTATTTTTGGTATAATGTTTAAGTTTGCTAACAATTATTTTTCATAGTAGCAAAAATAGTCCTTGTAAATTACTTAATTTTTGGAATAATGTTTATGTTTGCTAACAATTATTTTTCCTATTAGCAGAAATAGACCTCGTAAATTATTGAATTTTTGGAATAATGTTTAAGTTTGCTAACAACCATTTTTCATAGTAGCAAAAATAGTCCTTGTAAATTACTTAATTTTTGGAATAATGTTTAAGTTTGCTAACAATTATTTTTCATAGTAGCAAAAATAGTCCTTGTAAATTACTTAATTTTTGGAATAATGTTTAAGTTTGCTAACAATTATTTTTCCTATTTGCAGAAATAGACCTCGTAAATTATTGAATTTTTGGAATAATGTTTAAGTTTGCTAACAACCATTTTTCATAGTAGCAAAAATAGTCCTTGTAAATTACTTAATTTTTGGAATAATGTTTAAGTTTGCTAACAATTATTTTTCATAGTAGCAAAAATAGTCCTTGTAAATTACTTAATTTTTGGAATAATGTTTAAGTTTGCTAACAATTATTTTTCCTATTAGCAGAAATAGACCTCGTAAATTATTGAATTTTTGGAATAATGTTTAAGTTTGCTAACAACCATTTTTCATAGTAGCAAAAATAGTCCTTGTAAATTACTTAATTTTTGGAACAATGTTTAAGTTTGCTAACAACCATTTTTCTTAGAAGCAGAAATTTCGTAAATTATTTTATTTTTGGTATAATTTTTAAGTTTGCTAACAATTATTTTTCATAGTAGCAAAAATAGTCCTTGTAAATTACTTAATTTTTGGTATAATGTTTATGTTTGCTAACAATTATTTTTCCTATTAGCAGAAATAGACCTCGTAAATTATTGAATTTTTGGAATAATGTTTAAGTTTGCTAACAACCATTTTTCATAGTAGCAAAAATAGTCCTTGTAAATTACTTAATTTTTGGAATAATGTTTAAGTTTGCTAACAATTATTTTTCATAGTAGCAAAAATAGTCCTTGTAAATTACTTAATTTTTGGAATAATGTTTAAGTTTGCTAACAATTATTTTTCCTATTTGCAGAAATAGACCTCGTAAATTATTGAATTTTTGGAATAATGTTTAAGTTTGCTAACAACCATTTTTCATAGTAGCAAAAATAGTCCTTGTAAATTACTTAATTTTTGGAATAATGTTTAAGTTTGCTAACAATTATTTTTCATAGTAGCAAAAATAGTCCTTGTAAATTACTTAATTTTTGGAATAATGTTTAAGTTTGCTAACAATTATTTTTCCTATTAGCAGAAATAGACCTCGTAAATTATTGAATTTTTGGAATAATGTTTAAGTTTGCTAACAACCATTTTTCATAGTTGCAAAAATAGTCCTTGTAAATTACTTAATTTTTGGAATAATGTTTAAGTTTGCTAACAACCATTTTTCTTAGAAGCAGAAATTTCGTAAATTATTTTATTTTTGGTATAATTTTTAAGTTTGCTAACAATTATTTTTCATAGTAGCAAAAATAGTCCTTGTAAATTACTTAATTTTTGGAATAATGTTTAAGTTTGCTAACAATTATTTTTCCTATTAGCAGAAATAGACCTCGTAAATTATTGAATTTTTGGAATAATGTTTAAGTTTGCTAACAACCATTTTTCATAGTAGCAAAAATAGTCCTTGTAAATTACTTAATTTTTGGAATAATGTTTAAGTTTGCTAACAATTATTTTTCATAGTAGCAAAAATAGTCCTTGTAAATTACTTAATTTTTGGAATAATGTTTAAGTTTGCTAACAATTATTTTTCCTATTAGCAGAAATAGACCTCGTAAATTATTGAATTTTTGGAATAATGTTTAAGTTTGCTAACAACCATTTTTCATAGTAGCAAAAATAGTCCTTGTAAATTACTTAATTTTTGGAATAATGTTTAAGTTTGCTAACAATTATTTTTCATAGTAGCAAAAATAGTCCTTGTAAATTACTTAATTTTTGGAATAATGTTTAAGTTTGCTAACAATTATTTTTCCTATTAGCAGAAATAGACCTCGTAAATTATTGAATTTTTGGAATAATGTTTAAGTTTGCTAACAACCATTTTTCATAGTAGCAAAAATAGTCCTTGTAAATTACTTAATTTTTGGAATAATGTTTAAGTTTGCTAACAACCATTTTTCTTAGAAGCAGAAATTTCGTAAATTATTTTATTTTTGGTATAATTTTTAAGTTTGCTAACAATTATTTTTCATAGTAGCAAAAATAGTCCTTGTAAATTACTTAATTTTTGGAATAATGTTTAAGTTTGCTAACAATTATTTTTCCTATTAGCAGAAATAGACCTCGTAAATTATTGAATTTTTGGAATAATGTTTAAGTTTGCTAACAACCATTTTTCATAGTAGCAAAAATAGTCCTTGTAAATTACTTAATTTTTGGAATAATGTTTAAGTTTGCTAACAATTATTTTTCATAGTAGCAGAAATAGTCCTTGTAAATTACTTAATTTTTGGAATAATGTTTAAGTTTGCTAACAATTATTTTTCCTATTAGCAGAAATAGACCTCGTAAATTATTGAATTTTTGGAATAATGTTTAAGTTTGCTAACAACCATTTTTCATAGTAGCAAAAATAGTCCTTGTAAATTACTTAATTTTTGGAATAATGTTTAAGTTTGCTAACAACCATTTTTCATAGTAGGAAAAATAGTCCTTGTAAATTACTTAATTTTTGGAATAATGTTTAAGTTTGCTAACAATTATTTTTCCTATTAGCAGAAATAGACCTCGTAAATTATTGAATTTTTGGAATAATGTTTAAGTTTGCTAACAACCATTTTTCATAGTTGCAAAAATAGTCCTTGTAAATTACTTAATTTTTGGAACAATGTTTAAGTTTGCTAACAACCATTTTTCTTAGAAGCAGAAATTTCGTAAATTATTTTATTTTTGGTATAATTTTTAAGTTTGCTAACAATTATTTTTCATAGTAGCAAAAATAGTCCTTGTAAATTACTTAATTTTTGGAATAATGTTTATGTTTGCTAACAATTATTTTTCCTATTAGCAGAAATAGACCTCGTAAATTATTGAATTTTTGGAATATAGTTTAAGTTTGCTAACAACCATTTTTCATAGTAGCAAAAATAGTCCTTGTAAATTACTTAATTTTTGGAATAATGTTTAAGTTTGCTAACAATTATTTTTCATAGTAGCAAAAATAGTCCTTGTAAATTACTTAATTTTTGGAATAATGTTTAAGTTTGCTAACAATTATTTTTCCTATTTGCAGAAATAGACCTCGTAAATTATTGAATTTTTGGAATAATGTTTAAGTTTGCTAACAACCATTTTTCATAGTAGCAAAAATAGTCCTTGTAAATTACTTAATTTTTGGAACAATGTTTAAGTTTGCTAACAACCATTTTTCTTAGAAGCAGAAATTTCGTAAATTATTTTATTTTTGGTATAATTTTTAAGTTTGCTAACAATTATTTTTCATAGTAGCAAAAATAGTCCTTGTAAATTACTTAATTTTTGGTATAATGTTTATGTTTGCTAACAATTATTTTTCCTATTAGCAGAAATAGACCTCGTAAATTATTGAATTTTTGGAATAATGTTTAAGTTTGCTAACAACCATTTTTCATAGTAGCAAAAATAGTCCTTGTAAATTACTTAATTTTTGGAATAATGTTTAAGTTTGCTAACAATTATTTTTCATAGTAGCAAAAATAGTCCTTGTAAATTACTTAATTTTTGGAATAATGTTTAAGTTTGCTAACAATTATTTTTCCTATTTGCAGAAATAGACCTCGTAAATTATTGAATTTTTGGAATAATGTTTAAGTTTGCTAACAACCATTTTTCATAGTAGCAAAAATAGTCCTTGTAAATTACTTAATTTTTGGAATAATGTTTAAGTTTGCTAACAATTATTTTTCATAGTAGCAAAAATAGTCCTTGTAAATTACTTAATTTTTGGAATAATGTTTAAGTTTGCTAACAATTATTTTTCATAGTAGCAAAAATAGTCCTTGTAAATTACTTAATTTTTGGAATAATGTTTAAGTTTGCTAACAATTATTTTTCCTATTTGCAGAAATAGACCTCGTAAATTATTGAATTTTTGGAATAATGTTTAAGTTTGCTAACAACCATTTTTCATAGTAGCAAAAATAGTCCTTGTAAATTACTTAATTTTTGGAATAATGTTTAAGTTTGCTAACAATTATTTTTCATAGTAGCAAAAATAGTCCTTGTAAATTGTAATTTGTACGCCTGTGTGGTCGAGTGGTCAACATCGTTGGCTACCGCTACGGAGGTCACGGGTTCGAATCCCGGTACGGGCAATTTTATAAATTGATTTTTCAATCGATTTATGAATTTCTGTTCAAAGGCATGGATGTATGTGATGTCTTGAATTCCCCCCTCCCACCCATCCTATCATATGAACGGGGCGTATGGAGAGCGATTAGCTAACCACTAGTCCTGTCCTTGCCCTTTCCTTCTATTCCTACTCTCTTTGGAAAAAGAGAGGTTGAGCAACTGAGTAACAAGCAGTTCTCGTAGAAACATTTCTGTTGAGATAAACTCCATTAGGAGTCCATATGCTCCATATCGGGAGCGGACATGGAAAAAAAAAAAAAAAAAAAAAAAATATATAAATACATATATTTTGTGTTCGCAAATGCGTGGGATTATTTACCTACATCTAATATTATTGTTCACCAAGTGACATAACGTATAGCATAATTAGCTTCCAGTTGAAGTAGGTAATATCAGTGTCTCGGCCTTGGAACAAGTTATCGCGTTCCTCTTACAATTAGAATTTCGCTACGATTCATTTATTGTCGGTGGATATTGCATAATCAATGTCACAGACCAGTGATCGATGATCATATCGGACATTTATGTTTCGTATGTAATGCGAGATAGTTAACTATTATTGACAAGACTGCAGAGAAATGTTGATCGATTTGTGATAACTATTTTTTTTTGCTAAATTTCTTGAAATCAAAACCGGGATACATTTTTTTAATGGCTCTAATGCCCACTTCCTAGTCTTAACTTACAACATACTATGAACGCTATGCATGCCATAAAAATAGTATTCGATGATTTTTTGACGGGAACATTTCGTTTTATATATTTTACTCAGATTATTTAAACTTTACAAAAGATTGACAAAAAATACTAATATTCGGACTGGTTTTAAAGTGACCATTGATGTCTACGGCGTATATATATATTGCAACTGTGGGACACGGTGTTTCTGAAAGTTTACCGAAAACCGCGATTTTTAGCTGCCCCGAAAGTTCTCTTCTGGACGCCGGGACAAATCCGGAATACCAAGACTCTTGGCTGCCCTTATTGTTGATGTTGATGAACAGTAATGTTATCGTTTTTCAATCCATATCGTTGAAATTAAAAAAAATGCTTTGTGATGACTCGCACAAAAAGTTTATAAAATCTGTGTAGGTTTTCAACGGCTAAAATACAAAGTGCTAATTACGTATTTTCTTTATTTAGAAATTGGTTACAAGCTAATAAATAGGGTGCGTTTGTAGATATGTCATTAATCATGTTCTGAGCTTGTCAACAAGGGTGAATGGGGTGAAAAGCATTTTAATCAACGCCGTGATTGATAAACATATCGTAAAACCACTTCATTTGTAATCAATAATACCTACCTGTATATTTTCTATAAAAACTGGGATTTATTTTAATATGACGTTCGTTCCTAATATAAAGCATTACAGCAGGATCGACTAAATGTTGTTTTGCGACTGACTGGTTGGAAAACCAACCAGTCGGTTATGAAGCAAAATTTGGTCGATCCCAATTATGATCGTTTGAAGATTTATAATTCTTCGATGCTTCTTCATATCAGTAAAAAAAAACAATAAAATTATATTTTTAACTTGAAAGAACTAAAAAAACATCACCGAAATTCTTATAAGATTCTTGTTAAAAGTAGATCGCCAGAAAACATTTAGGTTAAAAGAGCTCCCAATCCCAAAAAGATTGGATACCCGTGGTTTTATTTAAAAAATCGAAATAACAATTATTTTAAAAATGTCTCAGTTGATTAAAGCATTTCTAAGCAGTAACCAACATTACTTTTAAATATCTACTAGATCATTTCTACTCATTAGAATATCTACTAGCTCATTTCTACTAGAACGAAATACTGTAACAGAATCTGAAGCTTTTCACTCACCCTAAAATGGGAATAGTAATATTGAATAGGACTGTCAGGTACTATGGCGCAACGGTTAACTTTGTGTGCTTCCTTGCCGGATCCCACGGGTTCGAGTCCCAGTTTGAATAGCATTTTTCGATCGGTTTATCGATTTCTGTTTGAAGGCATGAGTGTTTTGATGTCTAAAAAATCCCTCCCACCCTTACCGATCCTTTAATAACTGGGTGTAGCGAGAGCGATTAGTTAACCACTAGTCCTGTCTAAGCCTTCCTTATCCTTCTATCCCTATTATTTTCTTTGAAAAAGAGAGGTGACTGAGTAAACAGTTCTCGTAGAAAATCTTCTCCTAAGATACATCCATTAGGAGACTATATGCTTTACATTAGGAGCGGACATGGATATTTTTTTTTTTCAATGATCAGGTTTTCTTAAACTTTTCATGTTACAGAAACTTTCAAAATTTCCGAAATAGTTTGGGAAACTCAGAATTTCATGTTGAATAAAATGCGATAATTCGGGTTATAAGATTTATATTTTCAATATAAATTACATGAATGTATAGGTTGTTTTAAATGCGCAGCAAGAAACTTCTCGAAAATCACAATGGCACACTTCCACAGGGCCGGAGCCCTCATCCTAGTATATTTCACCTAAATATAACGTCATATTGCAAGATAGAAGATTGTGACCACTGCGGTCGCAGAAATTGAACATGCTCAATAAAGTAATCTCTTACAATAACCGATAATAAATATAAAAAAACAATAACACATTCTTCACTTAGCGTGTAGTAGGCAAATTTAACAATAGGTTATATCATAATAAGCTGAGAGCAATTCTATACATACACGAAAACATTTTACACTAGATCGTAATCAATTATATAAAAATCTACAACAAAACTTAATTCAATTTCAGCACTTTTACAAGATTACTTCATCATGATAATATATGTACAGAACAATAATGTATAAATAAAATGGACACTGCAAGTTTTTACAACGTTTCACTAACGTGATACTCATATATATTTTTCCATCTATAACTAGACTATCCATTTCCTTTTCTCCTTTCGGGCTTTGACGTGGTGGAACGTAAAGGGTTAAATATTAATTTAATTTTGTCAGAGAAGAATAAAAATAAAACTCACAAACGAGGAGTTAAAGCAGACCATGAATATATTATTGTTATACTGGCAGAAGGCGTTGAGTCAAAAACCGGCTGTTTTGGGTTATGAATGCAGACAGATAGATTTTAACACGCTGTATCTTCTGAAAAAACAATTTATATTCTGTGCATTTTTACATAATTCGAACATAGTATACATTTAGACAATTCTATTAAAAGCTATTATTTGCAAAAAGAAATATAAATAACTTAACTAAAATGTGAATCGAAGTTGTTCATCATTATTGAATTAATAGTTATAGTGCAAAAATAGAGATGTTTTTTTTATGATTATCTCAAAAAAAGATTTTTTGACTTACCGACTTGTGCTGGTACAACGATAATAAAGTTTTTTTTATAACTGAATGTACATTATAATAGTGAAGTATTTTTAAATATCAAGTAAAGTTTTCAAATAACAGTAAGCAAGTATCTGTGCATCTGTTCTATAATCTCTGAGTTATTAAAGAAATCACTGCCAATATCTGATCCAAGAATCTTTTTTTAAAGCTCAGGGTACAGTTTTTATTAGTTTACGTCAGTGTCATGATTTTTCAGTGTAAAGTGGCATCAGTAGAAAGAAAGTGATAACAAAATGGCATCAGATATTTATTGTGAACATTTTCGTTTTCTTGACAGTGCAATCCGCATTGAATCAATAATAAAGTAATAATAGCTATCACAACAATAATTGCAAAACAAAACCATTCACTGAAATTTATTTTGAAATCTGATAATCACACCTCAACCCATTTTTCGCCACCCTAAAACCCAAAAGATAGAATAGAACGATAAATCATTATCAATAAGACTATTTAAAACATTTTATTTTGACACAAGAGAAACTAGAAAGGATTTAATAATATTGTTAGCATAATACAAAGCCTCTCATATAATTTTATCTTTGCTCACACAAGTACAAAAAGCAACAATGGCGTAGTGGAATATAGAATAACAATATCACTATAATGTACTGAAAGAAGAGTACTCAAAGTAAAGCAAAATCTCATAAAATCAGCTACATTAAATTTCATTGAGTGCAGTCAGTACCAAACTCTGTTATAAAAAGAGATTATTGCATTGTAAAAGTATTTTAGGTACTTCAAAATATCATTTACACCGGTAATTTGTAAAGATTGACGATTATATCTTGTCCACCGGCCAAATTCAAAATTAAAGTAATCAATCTAGGATCAAACACATTTGTGGCAATGTGCAGTAGGTAGAAGTACACTAAGAGTGTGTTAGATTTGTGAATACAAAAAATTGATTATTTTAATAAATGGTACTGTGGATCATGTGGCGGCCATGACAAGTCAAATAGTATGACAACATTCCATACGTGACACTAGCGCCCTCACTAAGCTGCCAACTTATAATGTTCAATCATTAGTTTCAATATCAAATTCTTTAATAATGAAATATTTTGTTTTTTTTTTTTGTTTCCCGATGAACGCTGTGTTAATTTAAAAATGTTGTGTAATAGCAATGATTAAAACAAGATGGTTTATAGAAAATTGATATCAATAAAAGAAACTAGGAACATAAATGTACAGTTATTTATATCTGTTCAATTTTGAGAAACACCATAATATAATGTATGTCATTCAATTATCAAAGATAAAAGTCATCAAAATGTTTTGTTCAGACTAAGAATAACACAATACAAGGTGGGCTGTAATAGATTACTAATCTAACATTCTATTGAGCTAAACGTTAACAAAGTTTAAAGCTTATTAGCCATAATCACTTAAACTAATCCGAAAGTGGAGAAAAAACTTTAATAAACTTTATAACATCGCAACAAAAATTAGTGGAGACCCAAATGACATAACTGTCACATTAGGAGCCCTTACATTGGATTTCTTTGGTTTATTATTCCACTAAAGTCATTAGGAATTTTAGGAAGAAAACTAAATATGGAAAGACGTAAACATTATAATTATAAACTTCAGATAAATTAGTGAAGCTTAGTTACTACTATAATTAAGTCAGATTATTACATATCAGTGGCACAAAATCAAAAATGACTGAATGATTATAATGATTATTCATTTTTTTATGATATTATTGCCAGTATTTTCACTTATGAAAAGTCTTTTACAATTTTTGCACATGTACCGAGTCTTGAAGGTTCTACAGGGTAAATTTATTTTTTGCTGCTGCTATTGGTATCAAAATATTCTCTGACATCCTTTATTGGAGATGATCCAAATTTACAATTCGAAGCGGGCTTGGAGACTGCACTATAATTTGGTCTTCAGTAGGACAGGTGGACTGATGAAATACGTTATTGAATCGTTACGAAATCGAATATTGGTTGATAAGATCGGTATCTATTTTCGATAAAAATAATAAAGATTTTTTTAGAATAATTTGAGTATTTGTTATGACTCTATTTAAAGGATAAAACTTCATGTCAAAATACATACACGCAATGCACAGCTAGCTTATCACATGAAAACACGACTCCGGAACTCAACGTGTTAAAATACGAACGGCCATCCTGCTAACATGTTCAAATCTGACTATTCTTCAAAATTTATAATAATTTTATAATATAAATTTAATACACCAAAAATGCTTACACATTAAAAGAACTTTATTTACATTAGAGGTATAATATGCTTATTTTAGTTAGTAATATTATCAAAATCAAAAAGAATAATAACCGGAGAACCTTCTATACAAATCACATTTCATTTCATACAAAAGTAATAATTAAATATAAACTATGTAGGTATGTATATTTTGTAAACGCTACATTCTACTATATGGCACAGTGAAAAAATATCTACTAGCTCTTTTATTTAAAAAAAATATTCATTTTGTCTATACTAATCAACGTTCGCTACAAATCAACGAAGATCCTGTGATAAAATTGTTCCCAAAATGTTCAAATAAATACAAGAATAAAATAGAATTTACCTTAACAAGATGTTAGTTAGAAACTATTCAGAAAATGTTAGTAATAAAGAATAAATTATTATGATTGATAATATGCTAAATTTTGTTCTTACTTTTAAGTATTTTTGTTTATTAAATAGACACCAATTTGGCAAAAGACTTGACTTAGAAACTTAGAGTATTGATTACGTAGACAGAAAACAGTAAAGCTAGTACAAAAATCAGTCTATAATATGAACATGTTTCATAAATATAAAGTAATGTTTGTGGAAATATTAAATAGTATTTATTAATTTTTGCATGTTAAATATGAATGAACTTATTCTGTTTATAAAAATTAACATTATTTACAACATACCAAATTTTTCGACCCAAGAATGTCAACGAAACAATATCATTTAATTTGGCAGCTCACAGAAGGATAGCTAGTGAAAAGGTAAATCTGACAGCTCAAAGGTAATTCATATTAATTTCAATCAATAGAAATATACGTTAAAAAGATGGCACAGTACAATTAAGAATTTAAATGCTTAGATTTTCTATCTCAGCCTGTCAAATATTTGCTCAGTTTTAAAATAACACAATAGATAGATTCTGCAGAATTTTTTTAGCAAGTTAAACTTGTGTGAGTCAATTGTCCTCTTCTTAATTTATTACATTAATTATTATTATTGGCTGGATTGCAACATATGTACATTGTTAAAAGGCTTACTGTAAGCCAAAGTTACTGATGAACAATTGCCACATAAATATCAGAGTTGTCACAATCAGTTTTGATGGATCATTAACAAATCAGTTAGAAGTGTGTACAAACACATGACACATTGCATAAATTGTGGCTGCAAAATTATAGTTTTATTGTAACTGTATTTTGATAAAAATAAATATGATTATTTGTACTTTGAAATCAACTGCATACTAATAAATGAAAAAGTTTATTTATTACACAATGACACTTAAATATATATCAATACATCCAAATAATGGCTTTATAGAACACACGTGTAACGTATTAATTAAAACTTAAATCTATTTGTACAACAATTAATATTGAGGATAGGAAGACTGTCAATACAATAAAGTAATGTTAAAACGTCTAATTCATAATATATGATATATTATTAAATTTATCTTCCAAATATTTTTACAAAATCGTTCACATAAAAACTTTATGCGAATTCTTTACATTTTATTACATATGTATTTTTACAACCATCGTGTTATTATTTGAATATATGTTTAGCAAACTTTATGGTTAAAATATTTCCAAAAGTCAAAGGTATTTTGAAATGATATTTGTGATCTTTATAAAACAAGATTCTTTGGTGCATCAGTCATAATATCTTACTTCAATATTGTTTATCGTTTTTTTTTGTGTTTATTTTGTCAAAAATCTACATTGCTTGATATGAATGTGAAAAAGTGCACGTTTAAAATGTGAGTCTAGAAAAAGTGATAAAATAGTTGCAATCTTTAACTACTATAAATACAGACGGTTTCTAAAAACAACGATATTCAAGAAACACATTTTGAAATATTTTAGCAATAGTTTATCATACCTGCTATGAGTTATAGATCATTATTTTGGTTGAAAGTACATATAAAGTGATGGTGTGGGTGCATTAATATAAAAAGAAATGTTCATTTTGTAGATCTGCACTAGACATGGTTTGTTCGCTTAAGAACAAATCCAAACGACATGAATCTCGTTTCCGTCTACGGAATTGTTAAAATCATTGTGGATCACTTGCATTCATACTAGTACACCGCTTTGTCAGTGAAGAGTGAAAAAACAAATGAGTCGCTGAGATTCCAACTGCAATTGGTGCACAAGTAATTTTTGTTCTCACTCTAACTCCGCTTTGTCAATAGTAGACAGAGTGAGAAAATATATGTCTTGCGTATAATCCAATAAGAAATTAACCCCATGTCATTTGTAATTATTATGTAATGATACAATTTGAACGAACGAATCACAGTGGGCAATCGACTCAAAATATTTGATTCGCGCAATGTGATTCATTTCTCATGTCAAAGCGACACTCCATACTTTAAGCGAAATTCAATATAGAACTTGTAAAAGGACGTATAAAAAAGCACTTCATCACAGATAAAAAAATGAGTTTTTCTATGAATGTGTAATATTAAATTTTGTTTTAACAGTAGACTACTGATTCACTGCAATGGATTGTGAGCAACCGTATGGTAAATCAAAGATAGATAATCCTGGTAAAGCTGCGCTGAGTTAAGCAGGAGTCTACAAATTCGTCATTAGTCAAAAGTCGGCTAACGAATACCGTATTTTAAGCAATTTTTTTCATTGCCTAGAATATGCTTTTTACTTAAGACAACAATAATACCATATCATAGGTGTGGAACAAAACAAAATGTGCTAAAATGATTGAATTTTAATCACTAAGAGGTATTGTGAAATTTAATATTCATAGTACAATGGTCTACCTAGCTGTATTTAATATATAAAGACCGTCATGAAATCTATAATATTCAAAGCTAATATCACGGGGTAGTTATAGTTTATATTGAGTAAAACATTTATAAACGGTCACACCACTGTACAATCATAATGATTTTAGAACGTATAAAATAAAGAAGGTATAAATAACAGTTTGACTATAAAATATTGCTAATTTACAGAGGTATTTGTATAATATTGTATTTTGTTATTAACTTTAAGAATGTATTTCGAAAGAATAAATAAAAATATTTTCTCTTTATTTACACAACAGTATGAAAATCCTCCTATACAAATAAAATTGGTGACAGACATTCAACATCACAAGCTCACCAAATTTTGAATTTTTACACATATTATGATGTGTTGCATACTATAAATTTTTCAGTTATTGTCTGCAACATCCCGGTTATTATACTACCAGTTAAAAAACCTTGGTTTGTGATGAACCTTAGCAGTTTTGTTAGGTTATTTCTAAGACAAAATTAATCGCTCTTAGATCCTTTTTCAACAATACTATATCGATATGTTTTAATAGAGATCAAGTGAAAGTGACATTATAGTCGTAGTTTATTTTATAGATGACGCTTGTGTGATTAATTATCTGTTATCAATTTTATGAAACCAATCTTTTCAATCGCACTCTTCTTTTTCTTAATCAAGTATAAAAACATGTTGATAATTTTGAATCAATCTCAACTAGCTAAGCAGTATTATTTAGTATACAAAAGAGAAGCTTCGTTTACAAACAAACGAATCCTTGACTTGATCTTTGGATTAAATTGAAAACATTATTCGTTTGCTTCTATTAAAATAAAATAATCTTCAAGAATCACTTACTTTCTCACATAAACATTGTTTTCTCAATAATAAGCAGAGTGAGGAAAAAATTACCTGTAGAAAATTGAATTCGAATTGAACCCCGAGTCATTTGTTATCATTATGCAGTGGTAGAGGATTAAGCCCAAAGAATCATTTCTTTTGTCTAGTATACAAATAATATTGAGAAGTTTTGAGTTTGACAAAGTTGAGATAGATTTCTATGTTTAATTTGCATAAAATTTAGTAATCACAATTTCAAAAAATGCGAAGAAGAGCGGATTACTCTTGGAATACATTACTTCTAAAAATTCCACATGTTACATACGCTAAACTTCCTAACGTTTTTATACGGCGTTAACTTTGGTGTTCCACTAATTCAGTCGCTAGTATAATCTACATAGATCTATCTCTGCTAGGTACTTATACGGTCGAAGACTACTATATTCTTTTAGGTCTAGGTTCTAAATACTGTAGGTCAAATATATAATTTATGTAAAAAACGGGAGGTAAAATATTGGGCGATTACGATTTGTTTGAGTGGTATTTCGAAATTATGAAAGCAAAGAAGGGGTAAGTTCAAAGCAATAAATATATTTAACAATCAAATACTGTATTATTTAGAAAAAGCTCACCCATTCGTCATAGTCAATGTTTTTTCAAAAATGCATAATGTGTGCAATATTTGTGATGATTTTGTATAAGTGACAATTTGTCTTTGATATTTGAATACACTATAATTTATTTTAAGGTCAAAATAACACTGTAACAAGTTTCACACTTTTTTGTTGTTTAGTTGCTATTCTTACTTCAAGCCATCGTCAGAACTATGTTTCAACATACTTTCCTTTGGCGGTTTTTTAATTATATGTCACATTTCCTAGAATAATGCAAATTAAATTTTCAATCTATGTTGAGATGTAAAAGAAGATAGCAAGATGTAGCCTGTATATAAAACTAAGCTAAATTAAGTTTCAACATACTTCTGAAGATGAACATGAAGACAAAAAAAGCTATCAACTAAATTTAAAATTTGTGGAACTAAATACAGTGTTGTTTTGACCATATTAACATGGATTTCTATACCAAGTAAATACTAATTATTATAATTTTTTTCGTTATTTATTCATCGTCTCCTCTTCAAATATTACTGTTCTCATGAAACAAATATTTGCTCAATTAGATGTGAGAATATGGCTTTTAATAAAATGCTGTAGGTATACAATAAAGAAATTCTGTGTGAATCTTCCAGCTTGTGATTTATTGTAGTATTATGTAATTATATTATAGACAAATGACAGATGATGGCAGGAAAGCTTTTGGTAAATAAATAATCTACTTTGTGACAATCAACAGATATAAAAGGGCAATAAACACAGGTGTCTTGTGAAGGAATAAAATGTGAATACACATGTGCAAATAACGTTATATTTAGTGGTATTCATTGGTGTAAGCATAATGGCACTTTTCAGTAAATCAATAATTTGATTTACGTTATAATAATATGTTTATGATGATTATATTAGCTTCATCAAAAAAAGAAAAGCCTTTTCTTAGCCAAGAAAAAAAATATTTAACAATAACATATTTTTTCAATTATTTTAAGAAAGTGCTCACCAAAACGCTTATCCAAAAGTAAGATGGACACTTCATACTGCACCGCTAATAAAAAACATCAACAAATCTCATAAAATTCAATAAAACAAACAAAAACAAACAGCTGATAATTCAGAAAGCAGAAAACGCTCCTCACAATTGTTTCATAATCGCTCAATACCTCCCCGGTGATTGCTACATGTACGTCGGTTTCATTTTATAAGCTCTCTTCCATATTTCGCACAGACATACCGTCGAATGAAATCTGTAGAAAATCGCCAGAGGCATCGACACATGTGTTATTATTGTCCACGCCCATAGCCCGTAAAAATGAAGCTGAATAGGATGCGACTCGGCCCTGCTCTTTTCCAGAGTATTTATCGCCCACATAGCTAGATTGGTGACTAATAAAAACGTGACGATCTCTCTACCTGGCTTTTTTCTTATCTGGTCCGGGGTACAGACAGATCTCTTACTAGCATCTAAAATAAACATAGTCTGACAGGTGGTTTGAATGAGAGACGACAACGCTGTGATGAGAACAAGGATAGTGTTCTTTTCAATAGTGAAATGTCCACCGATGATTGTGAACGTACTGTAAATAAACATTCCCGTTTGGGCACCGATCAGCAGAATATTGTCGAGTTCCAAATTACGGTTTCCGTCATATCTGAGATGACGCACTTGGACCATTCCTATGAGCGTGGCGAGTGTTGTCATAGCGTACAAGGTCAACTCGCAAATGTTCACCTCTATCACAGCCAGATTAACAAATTCATGCTTTGAGATGAGGACGAAGAATAATATCAAAGATATTATCGTCAATACCAATATTAAAATACCGACAAACAAACCCTTGTGAGCTCTCGCGCAGTCTACAGAGTAAATATGAGGCGATCTTTTATAATTGTGGCCTTCCATTTTCAGTTTACTTAGAGCGGCGGCCATATTTTTTGACGGAAACTTGGAAATGTTTTTCCACATGACGTATAAGATGGCTGCGCAGATGAGTGAATATTCGATGGTGCAGGGGAACAGGAACGGCGATGCGTCTTGAACGAGGGTTCCCATTATGTTGCTTCTCCGGCATTCGAAGATGTGATGAGGTCCTTTCAGGCCCCGAGCGACTCTCAGATGTGCCGACGCGGGGTGATCGGATGGCACTGGTGATGCTAGGATGCTGAACGAGTTTTTGAGTGCTGAAAATAAAGAATTTATTGTATTTATTATTGCATTAGTATGGGGGAAAAATAAAGCTTAAATACCTAACTATGGCCAGATTCCATTTAATAGAGTGCTGCTGTACTGGATGGACCCTTTATTGAATCCAAAAAATATGATTTTGAGTTGATAACATTGAACAAATTTGACAAAAAAGAAAATAGCCCCTTTTTATTTTTGGGTATAATTAATTACAATTAAAGGAATATTTTTTACTAACAAGATTTATTTAGAAAGTGGGACTAGTTTTTCAGACTCCAACACTGGACCTGATTAACCTTTTCAGTTCCTAGCGGGATCATTCACATTGCAAAATTTAAATTATTTCAACTATTCGTTAAATACCAATAATATTTAGCTGATATTAATTGTAATCTTCAATGATACCTAAATTTGTTTGGGGTCACTTTGTACTCCGTCACTCCTCAATCCTATTGTTGACGTTTAGGTAAAGTGTTAAGATATCCATTGTTGAAATAATTTTTTTGGTAAAAAAATATTTTCAGTCAACTCAGAGGATGGTTCAGAATTAATGAAGAAAAGTAAACAATCTGGTGAAAATTTCCCAAAATATATTGTTAAATGAGTAAGTGTAAATTTTAATTAAAGTTTTAAAAATGTATTTTTACATATTCTGTGTGATATTCCCAACGTATCATTCTCGGGGTTGTAGAAAGTGAGGATTTCGTGCTTGGTCTCTTGAATGAGGACATTGAGCCAGACGGAGAGATTCGTGCCGACCATATGCATCAGTCCAAATCTTGCAACCACTTTGTGCTTGTATACTTTCATTTGCTGAAAATTAAATTGAAAATTTATTGTATGTTTAAGCATGATTAAGTATTTAGTAAATGTTTTTTTATTGTTAATATTAATCAATTATTCTAAGTTTTGGCTGTGAAAAGTAATATCTATTTTCGTAGATTTTACAGTTTGGAGTTTTAGGATAATATCTATTGCACTAATATCCTAAAGTAACACCTTGGAACCGAGGTATCAAAATTATTTTATAGTAAATTCTAGCCGCCTGTGTGGTCGAGTGGTCAACATCGTTGGCTACCGCTACGGAGGGCACGGGTTCAAATCCCAGTACGGGCAGTTTTATAAATTGATATTTCAATCGATTTATGAATTTCTGTTCAAAGGCATGGATGTATGTGCATATACACCCTCCTATCCTATAAACGGGGCGTAGCGAGAGCGATTAGCTAACCACTAGTCCTGTCCTAGCCCTTTCCTTATATTCCTACTCTCTTTGGAAAAAGAGAGGTTGAGCAACTGAGTAACAAGCAGTTCTCGTAGAAACATTTCTATTGAGATAAACTCCATTAGGAGTCCATATGCTCCACATTGGGAGCGGACATGGTAACAAAAAATATTAGATTTTGTAAGATTAGGTATTAGAATGTAGATAACGTATAAGAACAAGCTATTAAATATTTGAAAAAGAACTAATGTTACATACCTCATTGTTAAGGAAGATGAAATACATCTGGATGAAGATGAAAGCCATTCTAGTAGCTGGAGTGAGAGCCAGCAGGATGTTGTGACAGTTGGTGTCAGGCTCGAGCTCGAAGTACTGTCCAAACTCCAGGCCGGAGTAGATCATGGAGCCAATGCCAAATGCTGTAAATACAGAAATCAATATAAAAATAAAAACTCAAAAACAAATATACCTACACCATGTTGAATATATTACTTAGTAATTAAATACATATCGACTGTAGAAAGGAAAAAGGATGTACCCACAGTTTTTTCAAAACAGATTCATCGTATCAAACTTGATACACGTTGTATCAAAAGGATGTATGCTGCAAATCCCGAATTAGTATCTAAATTTAGCTTTTAAGTTTGAAAAAAGATGAGCTTGTGAAAATTGAAACCAAGAAAAAAGACCGAAAAAAAAGTTTTTCCTAGACAATTTCTTTAAATAATATTAGATTATGTCAATTAAACACCAGCTTAGAAGTCTCTGTGCACTTGCAGGTTGTGTATATTTCATAATTTGCATAAGGCCCAAAATCATCAAAACACGTTTTTTGTGCCTCCTGTAAAATTTGCTGTGTGGGTTACGTCCTTTTTTCTTTCCACAGTCGAATAATGATACACACACAAGTTAAAAGTATGTACTGTTATTAGATTTTTTTTGTATCTTTCTACTCCCAATCCCCTTTCCAATGCCAATAAAAGCTAAGAATTAGAAGAATCAATGTATATTACAGTTGAAAGTATTTGGACAGAATTACTCTGAAGATGATTCTCAAAGATCAGGCAGTTTTACTCTCTTAACTAATCGAAATCGGTTCGGAGCATGGGTTTCTAAATATGTGGGATTCCTACATTTTTTTAAAAATATACTTAATGCCTTTCCAACAAGAACTGACATTTGACATCTTAAAAGTTTTTCTCAAATAGGAGAAGCACGCATTGTGTACGCATAGTGTCAACAAGCAGTGGAATAAAAAATATTATCAATTTAATTTCGATATTTTTCATATATTATTATTTTATTAATGTATCTATCGATTATATTCCAAGTCATGTCTGAATTGCTTAAATACCTTCACGCCTATCTTTTCCGAGACCCAAAATGGATTGTAAAAAAGGCGATGAAATAACCACTAGTGAGTACACATTTCCTATTCCATATTTCTATCATTGAATATTATGTCATATGTGGGAGAATGAAGGCTGTTTACAACCAGTTTTTGTTAAACATACTCGACTAAAATAAAAGAAATGTAAAGTACACGTAGAATATCTTCTTTTTCGATTTTGTGACGTTACTGGTTACCATCAATCAATTACCATGAGTCGTTAACGACAAGAGAGACATTACTGACATATTTAATATATTATTATCATTATGAATTATTGAGACGTGAACGGGTAAACTTTACTGAAAGGGAAAAGAGTAAATAATATCGCTGTGGTAGTGCTTCCCAGTAAGTCGGTATCGCATTTCTCATTATTGTGAATAATATACCCTTCGCTTCGAACACTTGCCATAAATCCTGGAGTAACGACGTTTGCCACCGTGGGAAGATGCACATTGGTTTATTTTAGGTCGAAAACTGACCACATTACGGGCCTATCAATCTTTTTCGGATTAATGTATTATTACGATTTCGTATAAAAGACAACGGCAATGATTATTTTGGTCGAGGTCAACGTCTTTGACTTCCGTGCCGGATCTTACGCGTTCAAACCTCAGTATGAACAGAATTTTTGCAATATATTTATTGATCGGTTTCTGTTCGAAGGCACGGATGTTTGTGATGTCTTCAAATTCTCTCCCACAATTCAAATCCTAAAGTAAGGTGGCATAGCGAGATCGATTAGTTAACCACTATTTATGTCTTGACCCTATTCATTTTATCCCTACTCTCTTCGAAAAGAAAGAGGTTGAGCAGCTGAGTGATAAGCTGTTTTCGTACAAAGATTTCTGTTGAGATACCTTCATTATGAAGCCATATGCTCCACATTTGGAAATAAAGTATAAAAATTAAAATATGTTTTTCTACTGGTTCTCTTACTAGGTACACCATGTGTTTCGTCTCTTTGAGATGCGTTTTTATTCTTAAAACTAAGTCTATCGTATTTATATATGACATTTAAATGTTATTTATTAATTTATTCTTTAATAACATCTGAAAAACTTATTTCGCATTCAATTTTTCCCTCCAAATACAAACAATCAATAAGTATTGTAATTAGTATGTATTGTATTGCACGTGAAAGAAAAATACTCATTTTTTCTTTTGTATTTCAAATAAAATAGTGGGAAAAATATCTAGTGAGAGAAGTGTTATTTTTTTAAAGTAAATTATATATTTTTGTATTATCTAGTATTACGGCTTTTCATTTTTTACATTTGGAGCAGCTGCATTGTTATATTATAAATTTATTTAATTATGAATGTAATAATTTTGTAAAAATGGTCGCATTTTTGTCACTAAGTGCAGCGTTAGACATAGTGGTCCGTTGTAGGTTTTACGGTGTTTCTTGAGCTGGCGGGATTGGTAAGGGAATTAATGGCGCAGAAACAGTTTGCAGGGTAGCGGTGCTGGTGGCGAAGGGACGATACAATATTTGGGGGTGAAGAAACGCGATGATGGCGTCGCGGCGCTGCAGTGACTTTTCCTGTGATACATTGTTTGATGCAATCGTTTGCGAGAGGAACGGAACTACGCCGCAACACAGACAAATGGTACACAAACACCAGCATTTTCTTTGAAACACTTTACTACATTTCATAACCTAAACATTAAAACTGTCTTATTGCAGTGAGAAGAGCATAATATCAATTGATAAATGAGAACAAGCACTAACTAAACTATTGGGAATAAGGAACGTTTGAAGATCGTGACTTCGTTGGATAGTCGGAGTGTCACAGGAGTATACCGAATGGAGTGGATGAGAATAATAATGGAGGCGGCCATGGTTAACCCCAGACGAGAGTTGTCAAACCTCCCTATTTAAGCAGGACTGTTACGAGTTTCATAAACAAATCCCGAGCCTCGCCTTGTCCATGTAAATCCCGACTTTACGGATCATTTGCGCATGGAAATCAATAAATATGTACATTAAAAACAGAAGGAAGAGAAATAAAGGCGGAAATTTCGTGAAGCTCGGCATACAAGAAGTCGTAAAGTGATTTGGACCAATGATTCGACAGGAAATAGATTTGAAGGAAATTCATAATTTGGATAGCAACGATGATGTTTCAGAAGAAGATGACATGACCATTTCGATTCTATATATGGAAATTAAAAATACCAAATGTATAATTCTTAAATATATTTTTTTTGCACTTGGAAAGTAAAACATCCCCGAAAATAAGCCCTCGCACATAATCTGGACCAAAAAAAGTGAGACGGTATGTATGTCCAGAGAGAAATAATAAAACAATAATCCCAACGTTCGTATATCAATACTTCAACGAACTGTTTGGCAATCAGGTCTAGATTAATGTAGCTTACAATACAGAGACACCACAGAAAGCTTTTACAGCTAGGGGTGATTATTCTTTATTTTACGACACATACTTATTTATATATTGAAGTAAATATATAATATAATATCAGGGCTTCTCAGAGAAAATGTAATAAACACACAATTTTTAATGAAGATTGTATTACACTAAAATAAAAATAAAAAGAAATAGAAAATAAAATCATCAGCCCATGGTTGTTGTCCCTTCTGCCTTCGCCTCTCTGTATGTACATTTATAATATACTATAATGTATACACAACACATTTTTTAAAATAAGACTAGTTTGAAAATGAGAAATCGCTTATTAAAACCACAAATTCATAGAGAAGTCCTTTTTTAATCTATAGCTTAGTGCAGGGGTCGGGTCGTACTTTCAAGCGAGAAAAGAGAAGTTGTCAAGGAGACAGGATAGCAAAGATATCAAGGATACATAAATGTGCAATATATGTATGTTTTTTTAGATTCGAAAATTTGATAAGTTCATGAGTTGATTTATGAAGAGCCGCAAAGCATATACAATGAGTCGCGGGTTGAAGACCTATGTTTTAGTGCAAAGATATTGAATGTCTAATTTTGATTTTTTAGAGAACATCGAATTTAAATCATAAATTATAAATGTTGGTGTAATGGACGGACTATCTATTTAAATAATTTAGATATCATCTTAAGACTATTTTTAAACGTACACAATTTTACAGCATACATATGCAATGCAGGCAGACACTATGTTTATGCTAACTCAATTTCGACAAAAACTTGATATAGAATATTTTTGGACTCTTAGTCCAGACTTAGACTTGGATTTGTCCTTTTCTAAGGCGATTCTTCTATAAGATTATATATATTAATTACCTTCTTTAAAGTATGATTGAAAGTTCTCTTTAAGCATTCATATAGGTCAACTTAGGACTGGAAATGGTTTTTTTTTATAGGATTCATAATATAAAAAATGTCGACATTGTTTCATTAAATAGCTTACATTTTACGAACGTACAAATGTAATAAAAGTAAGTATGTATTATGATTTGTTTTAAAAAATGTGTGTACGTGATTTTATTTGACTGCGAATGCATATTATGAAATCATAATTATGTTCGTAAATAATATCATGTGATGTTTGAATTTAAATGAGGCTTTCTTGCATTTGATTCCTTCCCGTGTCTGACGATTCTGGAGTTGATTGAAACGCATGAGTACGTTACATGGTTACCTTTGTTTGTTTCTTGCTCATTAGTAAACATTCGGCT
The DNA here is from genome assembly GCA_031772345.1 of Himalopsyche anomala. Lineage (NCBI taxonomy): Eukaryota > Metazoa > Arthropoda > Insecta > Trichoptera > Rhyacophilidae > Himalopsyche > Himalopsyche anomala. The sequence continues at coordinate 576,673 of CM062827.1, forward strand.
CGTGGCATAGCAGGCTATTGGTAGCTAATAAAAGCTCCAGAGACTCAGTACCTACATATGTATTTATTTATGTAAAAGCTACCCTTGTTTCGTGGGTTGCCTAACATGGCACACTGTACTCTACAGAAGCGAACCCTCTTTAATTGGACAGAAATCGATGTAATTGGTGGATTTATGGTGCGGAATTTACGTTATGAATAAATTACTTTTTATTGGAAATCATATGGGATACAAAACATGTTTGAAATTATCTGGGAAACTTATTCATCATAATGTATACAAAGTTAACCGTTTCTATAATTCAACTATCTTGAATGAATGCTCGATAAAATCCACAAAGACGTTCAGAAGTAACGTTAAATATTGTCACTGACAACGTAAAGAGAAAAATTGTAAATAGTAGTGAAAGATATATTATGTCATTTTGATAAAAACGGTATTTATAAACTATTTATGAATCATGTAATTAGCCAGATTGGATTGAATTAACATTGCAACATGATTCGGGGATTCTTTTTATAATAATTATAAATTTAACTACTTTATTTGGAATGAAAAAAACAATAAAAAATACTATTGCATTGGTATTGCAGTATTAATCTTGAATGGCGAATTACCCTACAAGCTTGATACTTCAAAATAGCTTATACTTTATAAAACACATATAATATAATATTTTGAATTCAGTTTTAGTACAGTGTCTCCAAATTTGATTCCGTCTGGGGCCTCCCAAGTGTTTAATCCGTAACTAAGGTTGGGTTAAGACTTGAATTTGCAAGTTTCTACTCTATTTTCGAACAGATTTGAATGTTGTAACAAATTAATAATGTTTTTTAGTCCGTAACACAATACATGACCATAATATGAAAATTCTTTATTGTCTACGGATTCCTCGTTATAAATAATAATATGACGTTAAATATTAACTAAACTAAATTAATTAATTTGAAAGCATATCCACTTCACTAAAAGCATTGTCAAAACGTCATTCGGGAGGACATAACCCTCGCGTTGACGCATCGTAAAATGGCTTGAAGCCTTTTGAATAAGTGCTGCTATGAAGCGTCAAATCAGCGTCTCAAGAACACAGATTAGAAGGGTTAAAGAAACTTTATGGTCGCAGTATTACCGACTCGAATCACAAACATGGGAAATAAGATATCTAAGACTGGTGTCTGGGAAATTAGCATTGACGGGCATATTTTTTTTAAATTGGAGGGTAAAAAATCGTTCATTTGTCAATTCGAAAAGCATTCTTCAAAGACCGGACGGTAAATAAATTCACGGTCGCCGATATTATTAGCTTATTTAAAAATAATCAGAGACTCTGAGAGGATTATAGAATATTTACAATTATATACGAATGCATGTTAGTATGAGGTTTATATATATTTTCGTTTGACTCGGCAGTAACTTTGTGTTCCTTGGTGCTTTGTTATTCCACTAGGTGTGATTCCACAGTTTGTGGAATAACAAAGTAATCCAATTTAATTTAAGCTAAGGCTTTTATATCAATTAATATGCGCCGCAAGGTTAAACTGAAATTATAAATCTTTATACAGAAGTTTAAAGCGATTGGTAGCCTCGTCTTTCAGAAAAAAACTAACTGGAGTTCACAAAAGAAATCAACAAAACAATATTGTAGCGAGTAAATAAACCTTTGTTGCTATGACTGTATATGAATAACTACAAATAAATAAGGTAAAAATAACAAAGTATTTCAGTTCTACAGTTTTTTATATGTTATACAGTGATAGCTATTTCGGCTTTCGCCATCGCCAGAACTATGCTTTAAACGTAAATTTGCTTAGCTATATATACTGGCTAAGAATAGATACACAATGCATCAAACAAGAGTGAATAATATGATGCATTGTGTATCTCTTCTTAGCCAGTATATATAGCTAAGCAAATTTACGTTTAAAGCATAGTTCTGACGATGGCGAAAGCCGAAATAGCTATCAACGTATAACATATAAAAAACTGTAGAACTGAAATACTTTTTTATTTTTACCCTATTAATATGGAGTTCTACCAAGTAAATGCCAAATCAATAAATAAATGAATAACTACATCTATCCCAGCACGAGTCTATACATGAATGAGCCATAACTGATGTACTGCTGGAAGAAGAGGTACATATTTCAATATTGAAAATAATATCTGCCAAGCAAAGTCTTGGCCACCTAAGCAATTTTGGTTTTTTAATCGATGTATTGATTTATGTTCATAAAAATGAAAATCAACAATGTATTTATTATTTGCCACACATCCTATGTATGTACATTATTGAAAATGGGACGAGGTGAGGATTGTTGTAAAGCTCCACTATAAATGAGTCTTTATATTAAGCTCCTAAGGGGAGTGAACACGTTTCGTGAAATCTTTTGGGCATTTTTTATCAAGCATGTTTGGAAATGAAATGTTTTGAATACATCACACAAAATCAAAACATAAGTCGTTTTTTTAGGCACGCCATTTGCTTTGGGTAAAGCAAGTCGCAAAGGGAATATTAACCCAGATGTGGTGTCGTTTTTGCACTTTATCCTCTCCAACAGTCATGTTGTTTTTGTTTCATAGCCTAGCTCTTATCGTTACAAACTTTTTCACTTCTGCTATGTAATACTTTCAGGAAGAAGAGTGAAAGCATAAAAAAAATTCACTCCGAATAAATTTATGGAACGAAAAAAGTAAACATGTAAAATTGAAACATATTTTAGTCGAGTATCAATATTTGTATAGTAAGTTAATACCGCCGCCTGTGTGGACGAGTGGTCAACGTCGTTGGCTATCGCTACGGAGGTCACGGGTTCGAATCGAAGTACGGGCAGTTTTATAAATTGATTTTTCAATCGATTTATGAATTTCTGTTTAAAGGCATGGATATATGTGATGTCTTGAATTCCCCCCTCCCACTCATCCTATCCTGTGAACGGGGCGTACCGAGAGAGATTAGCTAACCACTAACTAGTTTTGTCCTAGCCCTTTCCTTCTATTCCTACTCTCTTTTGAAAAAGGGAGGTTGAGCAACTGAGTAACAAGCAGTTCTTGTAGAAACACTTCTGTTGAAATAAACTCCATTAGGAGTCCATATGCTCCACATTGGGAGCGGACATAAAAAATTAGTACACTTAACACTATTTTACGCGGTTTTGAATTAACATGTTGCATGAAAATCACTCTATCTCGTGAACTGTATTGTATAAAATTTACCTACATAGACAGCAAACTGACCTATAATGTAAAAATAATAGGTCGTTGGCCTACTTTTCGTGCTTAATGTAGGAAAAGCAAATTGTTTTTTTGATCGCTCCTTTCCTGTAATAAAGTAAAAAAAAAACAACGCCCCCTCTCGTTTAACTATCAAGAATCATCCATCACTGAACTAATAACTGTCCAGGGACTAAGCTGTTTAAAAAGTGCGTGTTTTTGTGGTGTGAAATAACAAAGAAAGTATCTGTCATTTTTCACACAGGTGCGGCCACGTACAAATATTTTGACACTGTCAAATAAAACTTTATTTTGGAATAGGTCAAAAAGACCACGTGTTAAAGGTTTCGATAAACAGGTGATGTGGTGATTAAAAACACGCGATATTGGAAAAGAGAATCAACAGAATGTATTATGATATAATTTGTATTTGAATGCTTAACGTTTCACAAGTGTGAAAAAAGATAAAAAATAACGTGTAGATTCTAGAGATTTTAAAGCAGGGCTGTGGAGTCGGAGTCGCGGTATTTTGGCCGGAGTCGGAGTCGGAGTCACGAAAAATGAGCGGGTCGATTTTTTTTTGAAAAATATATTTAATAATGTGTATTTAAACAAAATAGTCAAAAGTGTTAACATTTCATGCTTGGCTGACTAAAGATGATCTGATGGTATACATATATATAAGTTAAAGTGTAATTATTGAAAATTTTCCTCGGAGTCGAAGTCGTTTTTTACACAGCCCAGTTTTAAAGACTCGACTTTTTCATGTCCCGGAAAATTCTCGCGAGACCGTAATACTATAGTATTTTATATATATATATTTTTTAAAACGAAATTTCTATGCATGAAGTACAGAAGCATTATAAATATGTACATTCATTTAAACAAATAAGAAACGCTGTTTTGAAATAATTTTTCGTTTATAAACACGTTATTATAATATATATTGTTTAATCCATGTCTTCTCCCAATGTGGAGCATATGGCCTCCTAATGGAAGTATCTCAACATAAGATTTTCTACGAGAACTGTTTGTCACTCAGTCGCTCAACCTCACTTTTTTTCAAAGTGAGTAAGTAAAGATATAAGGATACGGCTAGAACAGGACACGTGGTTAACTAATCGCTATTGCTATACCCAGTTATTAAAGAATCAGAAGGATGAGAGGAAAGGAAATGATGTGAATTGACATCACAAACACCCAGTATTCGATCACAACTGTGAATTGAATAATTCTCAAATTCACTAGTACTAATACGTAATGCATCTAAAATAAATTTTGATCCATGTCCGCTCATAATGTGGAGCATATGGCCTTCTAATGGAGGTATCTCAACAGAAAATAGTCTACGAAAACCACTAGGTACTCAGTTGCCCAACCTTTCTTTAGTTCGAAGAGAGAAAGGATAGAAAGAAAAGGGTTAGAATAGTACCAGTGGTAAGCTAATTGTTCTCGCTATACTCCGTTTTTTAGGGTAGGTTGGGTGAGAGGGGGGAAATTTAAGATATCACATAATATATCCATGCCCTCGGAAAGAAATCCATAAATCGATTGAAAAATCAATCTATAAAACCTGTCCGTGCTGGGATTCAAACCCGTGACCTCCATGTTCTAGGCCATGGGTGGGGAACCTTTTCTTCTCTAAAGGCCGCATTCATTTTCCTGATTCGACATGAAGGCCGCAGTAAACATTGACTAGGGAATTTTTGGCCAGAAACAACTTCATACCAATTTCTAATGCCTAGAAATTTGCGGATTTTACAAAATTACCAGCGTGATACCTTTTCTTTAGGTCTTTCAAGGATTTTGACATCGAAAGTTCCAAGAATTTATGAAATTACAAAAATGTACAGAATTGGCCAGAAGGCCGCACCAGAGTAGCCAAAAGGCCGCAGGTTCCCCACGACTGTTCTAGGTTAACGAAGTTGAAACCCGATCACGCATTCGGCAGTTATTTATACAATTTAAAATAGCCAACACACTGGAAATTATTTATTGATTAGTTTTGAAAATTGTCAAAAAATATTGCAAGAAAGATGAAACGGTGATACAAACTTAATTCCGTATAAATATATTTTTTTACATATTTTTTATTAAGCGGCAAAGTTTACCAATGGATTAGTGTAATAGCTGTGTTATCGAAGAAATAATTTCGGTGGATGTAATAATATATTTAGAATGGGCTTCAATCACGCAATGTGACGGTGATTCCCTTCAGGGGATTGCACTGGTTCGCGCGACCCGGTTGATAAAATGTATGACTAAATTACAATGAACAACATGAAGAAATGAAAACATGTCATGTGTGAGCTTTGCACGGAATACTATGTTATATTTACTCCTGTGACACTTTTTGTTGACCTTACTTTATCTGTCATGATCGTTGACACGCCACCGTTAATATTTTTTTCCCATCACGTACATAATAGATTCATGAAGATTCGTAATGATCCGATCCTACCAAAAGAAAAATGGACATTATATCAACTATATTAGATGTGGAGCATATGGACTCCTAATAGAGTTTATCTCAACAGAAGTGTTTGTTACTCAGTTGCTCAACCTATTTTTTCCAAAGAGAGTAGGAATAGAAGGATAAGGCTAGGACAGGACTAGTAGTTATCTAATCGCTCTCAATACGCCCCGTTCATCGGATAGGATGGGGGGGAGGAGGGAATTCAAGACATCACATACATCCATGCCTTCAAATAGAAATTTATAAATCGATTGAAAAATCAATTTATAAAATTGTCCGTACTGTGATTCGAACCCGTAACCGAACGACGTTGATCACTCGACCAAATAGGCGGCTGTGTACTTACGTATACGATTTCTTATCTAAATAAATAAAAAATATTGATGAACGTTTTGCGTCATTCGATATTTTTTTTAAATTTAAGGTTATAGCTGATACGAGAGTTCATGCAACGGTGCCAAGTTCGAATCCAATACATATTTTTTAAAATTTAATATGAAATCAATACCTAAATGTTAGTCGCTGCAAAATATATATATTTATGAATTATGAAAAATATCTTTCGGAAGACAAAATGGCGGAGAATTTTTCAGAGCTATATCATGGCATGGCTTCAAATATCCACACATAGATGCCAGTGAACAATGTAAAAAGTTAAATTGTGAGTAGAAATTTCTTTCGTAAAAGAAGAAGAAGAAGACCAAACAGGGCAAAGTGGCAAATAAGTGGATAGAAAATAAGTTAAAAGTGAATATTTTATCCGCTTTTAATATATACATAGATTGGAATGTAGTTTTTTACGACTCAAAAGCCCTGGATGTAAACCATCTTACTGATAACTAATATGGGGAACATAATTTAGAAAGATTTTGTTGTGTTCAAAGGGAACCGGTTGTTAATTGAAAGGCACATCCCTAGATATAATAAAATACCCAAAATGCGGGTATAGTTGATAAAACGATGTGTGTTTTAGATTGTAATCTACCATTATAATAATTATAATGTTCGGTTGTGTAATTGTTTTTTACAGGCAATTCTGTGCATTGTAAATTCATTAAAAAAGAATAATGTGGCGTGCTGCATCCAATAAACGCACTCACAGATAATGATTATTTTTCGTTTCAAGCCTGGGACATGGAATAAAATAATTGATGCCACATTTCAATATTGGTACACATTATCAAAACCGTAAACACGAAATGTTAAAAGAAATCGTATTTTTTTATGCAATGGAATAAATAGCATATCTAATATACATATATGAATATTTGTTTGTTCATACTTTATGCGTTGCCACACCGCTCATATTTATCGCATATAATATAGAATTGAATTTTAAATCCTACATCAAATATGTTTGATATCGAACGAAGAAGAATGAAAAATGTGCACCTGTTAAAATTGCCATGTCGAAAAAATACACTGTGTATAATATATAATACGGTTCGAGTATTTTTTAGTCAAAATAAATCACGTCGGAAAGGCGCGAGACAATTTCATTGGCGATGGCAACATTTCGCAGGCTTGCCAATTTATGGCGGGAAATTGTTTTTGACGTCGAGTCTATCTATCCATACGTTATATTATTTATTTTTTTGCATTATCTTGTATTTTGAATAATATAATTTTGGTTAAAAATATAAATAGCCTGTATAGAAAATTTTATATGTTTGCAGTCAAATCAAGCAAGAGATATTATTGTTTTACAAAATGGATAATAAATCTTATCGACGGGAAACTTGCTTCCCATACGCCGTCATATATTTTTTCCAAGTATTAAAATTATATTGATAGGTTAGAACAGGACTAGTGGTTATCTACTTGCTTTCGAATTGTAGACATCACAAATATCCATCCCTTCGAACAGAAATCGATAAATCAATTGAAAACATGTTATTCATACATCCCCGTAGAAACTGTGAGATCTGTCACAGAAGCCAACGACGTTGACATATCAATACTTAGCACCTTGAAATGATTTTATAAAATAAATAATACTTTTAAATTTGAATTGATCAAAATTTGTACTCATTCACTTTTGTTTTGAGTTTTGTTTTTTGGCATCTTCTGAAATTCAAATGCTCGGATGGTCTCAAACTCTTAATGAAAATTTATAAAAGTGTTTTATGAATTAGTTTCTTTAAGAAAAAAATATTTAAAATATAACAAATTCAACGTTTTTAACCAGTGCCTGACTCGGCAGCGACAAAGAAATTTAAAAACCACTAATTAGCCGCCCCCTCTGGTGTGAACGTAAACAAAAAATATGTATATGACACATCATTAGCGGTGGCGTTAATGGCGAGCCGGGCATCGTCATAAAATGGCGGTCGGTGTGCGGAATGGCGGAGGGTGTGTTCTCCCGCCATAATTGCCAAACGAAACGAGCAGAATTTGACCGCTTGCGATCGGTAGCCTGCTAATAATTGACGCGTGCGTTCATAGATTGAGTTGACAAGTGAGTGAAAATAGACATCTCGCGTGGTGCATCGCCTTTTCAATAGCTAGAGTACATCAATCTGTCTAACTGACTAAGTTCAATGCTTCAAGCTCTCCAATATTGGCTGTAATAAATATTCAATGAATTGAAAAAAGCGTCGGGCTCACTGTGATAATAAAGATAATCTAAATTTAATATCAATAACGGATTCTTTGTAAAATAAAACGCGTACATCACATAATATTATGTATATGAAAATGTAAAGAGTATTTTGCGTTTTTTACGAGAACTGTTTGTTAGTCAACCGCTCAACCTACCTTTTTCGAATTATATAGAATACGATACATAATTATAACGAACAGATACAAGTATAAACTATTATTGATTATTAGAATATAAAAATAATTTGATTACTCAATTTATGCGCCTCTTAATGATTTGCGCCCTAGGCAATTGCCTATTTCGCCTATATGGTAGCGCCGGTCCTGTATGTAATTATAAGTCATGTTTTAAACATCTTATCTCATTTATGTAGCATTATGATCATGTTAGTCATGGCAAATTTTTGGTAATTCATGTAAAACACTTGTGAAACATTTAAAATCACATTATGTAACATTTTGAGTCACGTCTCTTATTTATGTAACATTTAACTATAATAGATATCAAATTTGAATTGTCTGAATCCTGTACTCTTCCATAATTTTGTAATTTGTAACTTTATATTGAAATTCCATCAAGCACCTTCAGTCGAAATTCTAAATTATAATAGATATAATTTGAATCGTTCAAATTATGTACACTCCCACAGATTTTGTCACTAACGACCCGGGTTTCGCCTTTCGGCATCTTCAGGCGTTCAAGTGCGCGGATGAACTTGAATAATATATATAACTTGAATAATAGATATATTTACATTTATTGCTTTGACAGTGTCAAAAAGAATATTAAAAAATATTGTAAAAAAAATATTAGATACAAACAAGGAAGTCAATTGAGTAAGCTCCGACAAAGTCCACTTAAATAAATACACAAATACATAAAACACAGTGTCAGTCTAAACTCACTCACGTCTATGTGTAATATTTCAACATCCGAAGCAATATTGTTAAGCATTGTCACATTGTAGGTCTTGCATAGTTGCATGTATTGACACGTATGAAACATTTTTTGTCACACGTATTACAATGTGATTCAAACGTGTATAATTGAGTTATCCTAATATAAATAAATTGAATAAAATAATTTAAAGTGAGTCAAAACGTTACGAAGTTCAATGTGCCACAAAAACGCTTTGTTATGTAAATTCTTCGTTCGTTTCTTTTTCTACAGACTTCTTACGCAAGGGGTGGATATTAACACTTTTACTGTTCCGACATACCTTCGAAAAGAAGATGCCAACGCAATCTTTTCAGCATATCGAATTCAATAAATCTGACACTTTATTTTCCTTTTATTCCTTAAGCCTCTTTCGTCGCTTTGATCGTACACCTATTCCTTTAGTTTGCCTTCCTCAAAAGCGACACCTTTTCCATTCAATCATATCTATACATTTGAGTATGTAATAATACAATTTTATAAATATATCAGACGTCGAGAATAACCTATATAGAAATTTGAATTGAATTAAATCATATTAAAAATCAACACAAAAACATTGATGAGTTTTGCTTAAATATGTGTCATAATAGTGGTTGGATTTCGGCGTCCTGGACGACCGTCGGGTACTGAAGAATGCTGTACGTCACGGGAGTAAGCAAAGTAATTGGCGGGAGAAAGGTAAACATGGAGGTGCCACGTGACGTCAACGAAAAAAATTGTGCACAGTATTTTAAAGGTTGATAGATAATATAGGAAATCTTCTACGTAGATTCTTTTAAAATCCGTGTCCGCTTTGTAATGTGAAGCATGTGGTAACCTAATGAAGGTATTTCAACATTTTTTTTTCTAAGGAATCTGCTTGTCAATTAGTTTCTCAACCTATATTTCGAAGAGAATAAGGATAAACAGAACTAGTGGCTAACTTTTCGCTTTTGCTAGTCCGTTAATCCAGTTTCTACAATCAATTTTCCGTAAACGAATTTCAAATGAATCGACAAGAAATATTATGGGGTATCGTTTATTACCATGATTTTAATCTCTTACCGGAAATACAAATCAAAAGTAACATCTAAAGATGGCTAAGACCGGGTTTGAATCTTGGGCGTATCGGACTCGAATGTCACTAAAACATTCGCTATGATAAATAGACAAGGAACAACCATATTGATTTTTTAAAACGAAAAGTAAAAATAAGCTAAGACCAATGAAGTGACGATTTAAGTTTTAAAATCTTTGCAGTTATATTTAAATCTATAGTTATACAGTCGTGAAATTGATTTTGAGCAAAGTGAGCGAAAGAAATAATAAAATATGAGCGCAATTTGAAGTCTTTTGATACTGTTAATTCGACGCAATGAAGCGCAAAGAATCCATCCATTATGACTCGAATTTATCTGGCGAATTTGCATTTCATTCACGAGGAAAACTTCTGACAGTTTTATTGCTCCAAACTTTGGACAGATGACAATAGACGTCTTGCTTTAAATAACGCGTTAATTCTGTACAGGCTATTTCGTTTACCGTCTGACGAAAATAATGACATTATTTTCGTAGCGTCTTGAAAAGATTGGATTTCAAAACATAAACATAAAACATCTTTTTTGTACTAGTTACACATTTAAAAAAAGTCAGTATTGGTTTCAATCATCCTACGTATCACCATCTGAACAGTTAGTTGGTAATGAATTAGTACATTTTTATGTTTTCATGAAATGCTTGTTCTTCCACCAAGCTTTGTGTTTAGTGCACACCTTAAAAGTGATTAATTAAATGAACATATGTATAATTTCATTATTAATTATGATGCTACTACCTACATATATACTGATTCGTGATAAAAATATCTAAGAGTTCACATTTGATATATTTTTAAATCGGATAATACTTCGTTATAATATTTCGTTAAAGAATACGTCAAATCTACCTAAAAGTGTACTTTAGTGGGTGAATTAAAATACCTTGCTACATCTTGCTAAGTAGAAAGTGTAAATTTCACAGTTTGTTAGCAAGTTTTCAACGAATGATTGTTTTAATTTTAATTTTAAATCAAAGTTCGAGAAGAATATCAAAAAGGTGTTGTATTTAAGCCAATGAAACATTTGATTGAGTAATTGATAAAATAATGATTTTAATCAATACACTATCGAATGCGTCAATTTAGTTGACATTCATGTCTCTCTTAAACATTTTTGTCAACCGTTGACTCTTAGTTTGCAACCTAAAACAGTCATATTATTTTGATAGATAAATGGAGATTAAAACATAAGATGTGTAGGAATATGATTAATTGCTAATGTCTCAGATATACGTACATTTCAGGGTGTTCACTGTCAATAATTGGTGGAAAGGCATTATATTAAAAAAAATACATGAGTAGATTAGAACAAATGATTGTCCTAATCTACTTTTATCAACTGCTAATGCTCTTCATGAGTGAAACCGGTCCTGATCCTATTAATTAAATAAAAGTGGAATTATAATAATTGAGTATTTTATTTTTTGAATATATATGTACATATATGTAAATATTTATTACTGGAGAAAAACTTAAATTGAACGATTAACGTACGAAATCAACTAGATGGCGCAAGAAGCCATCTGAAGTTTTAATGAAATAACAATATCAAATTCAACTTGATCGGAGCCCTACGTAACTGTAAATATTTGTTATTATACCTACATAAAGGTGGTTTACTATTATTTCTATTATATACAATTGTCACTGTCTTACCAACTGCACCCATCCTGAGGTAGAAACTGCCATAATGATACTGCTTAGATCCAACGTAAGCAAACCCAAGAGAAACCCTCTTGATGGCGGATGAAGGATAGTGGGAGTCGGTGGCGGTGGACATCTCGGTATCCGTCTGCTTGTGGGACGTCTCCGAGTCTTCTCCGGATTCTGACAGTGACGAACGCGGTGGGGTGGAAGCATTTGCGCGGTTTTCTGAAAACAACAGCGTACTTTAAAACAATACACTTAAAATAAAGCTGCACTCAATTAATTTACTGGGAATTCAAACAGTGGCTTAACTTGAAGGACTGGTTACCATTTATCTTCGTCGCATTTGCTTACTTACATAAAATAGCGAGAAAATGAAAAATATAACATGAGTGGTATTTGAATGTACACACACACACACGTCTTTAAAAAGGCAAATGACGTAACACACAGTTTTATTTAGATAATCAAAATGTATACAATTTAATAATAATTTGAAAATACGGAGTAAATATCTGAAATTTGCTTTTAAGTTAGAAAAAAAAGAAGGGTTTGCGAAAATTTCGATCATGAAAAAAGACGCACAAAAAGACTAAATCAATAAAAAAATAAATTTAATTAGTCTGGTCTTTGACTCTGGTCCAAAAACATCCCTTTACCTTTCCACTGTCAAACTATGCATTTTGAACTTAAGGTGTGTAAGCGTAAGCGGAGTCCATCTCACTTACTCTAGTTTTGTCTAGTAAATCCTGACCTAAGCAACTTTGTCGTTGATCAGTACTTCGATCGGAAGTAAATAAATGTCTGGAAATTAATTTATTAACGAATAAAAACATTTTGTCAGGTCAATAAAATATTTTTGAATGTGGTTCCTTAGCTCTTTTTTGTATATTTTATGTATCAATATTATTCGATAACAATTTCATCAAAATATAACCAATATTTTCACAGTATCAGAACATTTCTGTTAACTGAATTTTCATTTAATTAGAGTTGATCATTAAAACACTTTTAAAAGTTATCAAAATGACGGTTTTTAAACTCCAATAAAATAACTACGGTGTCGTCACGGAAAAATAATATTACAACGGTACTAAATCTTTTTTTTTTGTAGAAATATAAGTTTTATTGTAAATCATTTTCAAGACAAAAAAGCATAAATAGTAAATAAATCACGAAACAGGGCTGTATAATAATCTGATTTAGATTTAAGCAAACGATTCATAGTGCATGATATTTATTATAGATTTCAAAATGTGAAAATCATCCAATATTCATTTAACAAGAAACCAAAACTCATTGAAAACACTTCATCATCGTATAAAATGATTTAATAAAACATTACTTTCCTTTGTTCTTTATAAAAATAGGAAACTTGTAATCGAAATGTATTCAAAATTCAGTGCACTCTTGGGTCATAATATTGCTGAGTAAGCAAACAATTATAATTTTCGATCCTCGAAAAGAAGTGTTGGGTGGATGAAAAGAAAAGTCAATTTATGAGACCTGAGAGATAAATAAACAAGATAGTGATACATTGATATAAGAATTTTTTTTACCGTTTTGGCGGTATTTTGATAAACAATTTTAATATTAAATTTAAATTGATATATTTTTGTGTGTTTTTTCAAAACATTGCAGTAATCTCAATTCGTTTAAGTGCACAATACGAATTACAATGACTGTCCTCGACAAAATTGTCATGCTTATAAAGCAATTCTAGAATTAAATTCATCATCATATTTTTAAATAAACAGTGGATACTGTTAATATTTTTTGATTTATTTTAAATATAGAACAACAAGGAGTGAAGAAGCCTGATATTTTCTTTTACTGTTTGGGAGAGAGTAAGAGAGTTTACCGCCTGTGTGGTCGAGTGGTTAATGTCGTTGGCTACCGCTACGGAGGGCACGGGTTCGAATCCCAGTACGGGCAGTTTTATAAAATTGATTTATGAATTTCTGTTCAAAGGCATGGATGTATGTGATGTCTTCCCCCCTCCCATCCATCTTATCCTATGAACGGGGCGTATCGAGAGCGATTAGCTAAACACTAGTACTGTCCTAGCACTTTCTTTCTATTCCTACTCTCTTTAGAAAAAGAGAGGTTGAGCAACTGAGTAACAAGCGCTTCTCGTAGAAACATTTCTGTTGAGATAAACTCCATTAGGAGTCCAAATGCTCCATATTGGGAGCGGACATGGTAAAAAAAAGAACTAAAGGCACACATAATAACACTAGTATGACTGGCCTGAGGTGGAAAGTCTCAAATAAAATATTTTTTAAAATGGATGCACACTTTCGTTTAAGCTGCTGTTTACTAAAATATTTAAGTTTATCTACTACACTATTATTATTTTCTACTTTGTGAAATATTTTTGCATTATTATTTAGATGTATATCTGTATCTCTTGATTTAACTCTATATCTGTATATTGATTGACTTGGTAAAACTCCATTATAATAGGGTGAAAATAGCAACGTATTCAGTTCTACAGTTCTAAAACTGTAGAACTAAATACGTTGCTATTTTTATACTATTATTCTATGTCAGTCTGTAAACATCTCTCTCTTCATTTGTTGAAATATGACTACCGCTAAATATTATTTATAAAACAAGTATTGCATAATAGTTTGAATATTGCTTAAAAATCGTTCAATGCAGGGGTATTATTCTATAAATGAAAAGAAAGAATACGAAGGAGGGTGGTTAACACGATCGTATCCGCAGAACAAATAATAATAACAACGAGATCGTTTGAATAAAACGCTGAAGATGGTGATTGATTGACAGCATCTGGTCGATAGTCGACGGTATGTTTATTCTGAATTGGAGAAATGTTTAGTCAGCACCATAAAGACAGTCTCGCCCTGTTTTTCAAGCGGCAGCGTAGGGATGAATAGTATCTAAATGAAATGAATTCTGAATCGGAAAAACCGAAAGAACATTAAATACTAGATTGTCAGAACAATGAATTCGTTGCGGATCTTTGAACCTTGCAGCGGAATATAACTTCATAAAGACTCACTGAATTGTTTTAAATGTTATTATTTTGATTACTTTGTTAAAAGTACAGAACAAACCACTAAAGTAGACTTAACTTAATCCGGGTCGTTAAAATTTGAAATATAATAAATATCAGACTGACCATTTATTTATTCTTTAAAAACACAGTTATGTTTAATTTTTAAAAATATATTTTTGATGTCAATAAAAATAGCAGAATTTTCCGATTTGTATTACGCAGAAACCTAGTGTTCACAAGAAAAAATCAAGGTTCAAAGTTTCTTTTTCAACAGTCGCTTCACTCTAAATGTAGAATTTCAACTTCAAATTTTGTAACTTATGTATTCACTCAAGCTATTTTATTCAACATGAGTAAGGTTAGCTGAATGCGATTCAAAAACGAAAAATAGTGAACTAATCGTTCTCTTTATGGTCCATTCACGCATGAGGTTTCAAATACTTAAACAATGTAATATTTTTCTCATTGATTTTTCAATGAATTTACCGATTTGTATCAAAAACATGTTTTAATAACGATTTGTTAGGTCCGTGGTGCATTGGTCAATGTCGTTAGCTTTCGTGGAGAATCTCGCAAGCTCGAGTCCCAGAACGAGAAATATTATTTTTAATCTATTCGAACACATGAGTGTTTGTG
Source organism: Himalopsyche anomala (assembly GCA_031772345.1). Lineage (NCBI taxonomy): Eukaryota > Metazoa > Arthropoda > Insecta > Trichoptera > Rhyacophilidae > Himalopsyche > Himalopsyche anomala. The sequence goes on from CM062827.1 coordinate 592,283, forward strand.
ACTGAAAATTCGCTCCAACAATTCCAATCCAAAAACTATGGGGCATAGTGACAGAGATTAACTATCTACTAGCCCTTTTCTAGTCCTACTCACTAAAAAAACAGAGGTTGAGTAACAAGCAGCTTATGTATAAAAAAAACTCTGTCGAGACACCTCCATTATGAGGCCATATGCTCCACATTGCCAGCCGAAATATATTTAAAAAATGGAATGTCTGTGGAATTGTAAACTCTAAATAAAGTACAATAATGTTTTCTTAATTAATTAAAGCATTCTTAGCTTTGCATTATTTTTCATTTTAAATTGAAAGGTAATATTTTTCCATTAAAATATAACGGTTTAAAAATATATGTATCTTATAGAAAAGGGTTTCTAGATAAAAAAAAAAATATATTGAGAACCATTGAAGTTTACACAAGTGAATAGAATTTGATGTTTCAAATGCAAACAAAAATGATTCGTAATATAGATAGAAACTTCCATAAGTAAAGATGGTGCATCCAAAGAAATTCAATCAATATTTACGATCGCTTCTCTCTCAAGTGGCCAAACAGTACGTCTGGATAAAAACAACAAATCGGTTTTATTCCAGTATAAAACAAAAGCTCTCTGCATTTAGTTTGCGTATAGTCCGTTTTGTATACAATGACGACTGTCTTTCTATAAAGTATACAGCATAATATGATTTGAAGTACACAAATGGTACATCCCACAGTCACTGAATCAATTTAAAAGTGAACAATGATATTGCTAAGCGTGAATGAATCTTCAATAATATATAATAAACATGTGAAAGTTTATACATATGTAATATGGTTATATATATTAACTGAACTATAAAATAATTGAATATTTATCATATCTGTTTGAAATATAACTCACATGGACTAGTGATATGACATAAAGTGACGAATCAAGAGGAAAGTAAGAATAGTAACACGAGCATATGATTAGACTAGTTAAAGAATAGAAAAAAAACTATTTCACAATAATTCTTTGACTAAAATAAAATTTAACTAATAGACTTGATCGTGTTAAATGTAATGAATACTAAATACGAAAATAATTGTTTGAAAGCGGATAGAATTTTAAACAGTTTTAAATGTTCTTTTTGGTGGGTATAACGATGTATTTTTTACTTTCTATGGATTCGGCGGTAACTTTGTGGAAGTTCTTTTTAATATAATTTAAAAATAACTTTGATTAATCCACGTATTCGTACTTAAGCAAACATTTGCGAAAGTAGTTGTCTGAGGATGCCTCTGAAAGAGGCGAAACACGTGTCACATTTTGTAACACAATACGTGGAATAATCAAAGTTATTTTTATTTTATATTATATATTTTTTTATTGATTGAGACTTTTACGTAAAAAAAAATTAAACATAATATTTATGATACATAGATAAAAAGTGTACGTTAAGCCAACGATATGACAGAGAAAAGGGAAAATATTTTTTTTTATGAATGATAGATATCTGATAAATTGGCGTATAATTAATTCATGATTTTGTAAATATCATTTATTGAACAGAATTTCAGCTTACTTTAATTTCGTTTGTTTTTGTTTTCTTTGTTTGAAAAAAATACAATTCATATTGTCAAATCTATACAACGATCGGCAATAATACTTAGTTGGCAGTCAATGTCTTGTGTCAAGTAAACAAATACTCGATGAGACGAAGCAAGCTTTTGTGCTTCTTGTTAAGTCCTCAGGGTATTACGTTTAGACTAAGCTCAAGTAGAGGCGAGGCGCTAACTTTTTAATTGGACCGATAAGAGTAATAATATTAAATGTTTATTATATATATATTTTCATTCATACTTTCATCCGGAAAGAAATTCACACATATTTTAAGCAATGGAACTGTTTATTTTTAATCAACGTTTGTAGTAATGATAATTTAGCTTGATTTATTTGTATGTCTATGTCACATGGTCCAAGTTGCTCCGTTGGTGAAAAGCATTATATTAAGAAATAAAACACTATTTTAAATAAATGTCAGGTCTGGTTTTGATCATCACGTGCATTATCAAACGATAATATAGCTGCGTATTATTTGTGTGAATCAATTCAAGATTTAAATCATTTTGTAGATCATTTAAGAAAATAATTTTGAACGCCAACAAGCGCTGATGTAATAAGATTTCCTCAAGCATAGTAATTGCTAGAACTAAAATTTGTCATCACAGTGGACTCAGCTTTGACGATAATAATGATTCAAATTTTTTTATAAGGTAGGTTACCCAGACAGCGGTAACTTTGTGAAAATTCATTTTTAATAGAAATAAAATGTAACCAATAACTTTAGCTACAAAAAGCTTTAGCCCCCTCCCTGCGTCCAGTAGAAAGAAAGAATGTCAACCTTTATTTTGTAATTTATAATTATAATATATATGTTTGGGTTATTAATAAATAACCTTACAATAGTCACTCGGAATATGTTTTTAAAAAGACGTGTGAACGAATCTATCAAATGTAATTTTATTTTTAAAAAAAAAACTTTTTAAACCTATAAACGCACTTTTAAAAAAATAGTAATGTGTAGTATATTTTAAGGTAGAAATGTATTCTCCATTGTAGATAAAATTATTTAAAAGTTCAAAAAAAATAAATTGACGATTTATTAAACATAATAGATAAAAACGTGCATCAAAATTAGTTTTTTTTCTGGGATATTTGTATCTAGTTTTGAATATATTTATTAAAAAATATTGGAAAAAAATGATTAATTACCAATTTAAATGAACAACAAAACTATAGTCATAAATCTAACAATAATAATCAATACTTTTTTTTAAGTTTGCCAAAAAAGTTGTAAAAAACTAAATTGAGAATTTTTATTCTATATGAGAATGATAAATATTATTAATGTGGACATCAATTATATAAATTGTTTATTAGAATATTAAAATAGACGGATGGCATCATATTTGTGATTACAATTTCAAGTTTAACATAGTGTTTTAGCATTTCATCTTTATCAGACCTTTTCTTTAAAGCATACGTTTTTTTAAACAAAGTATATATCAAAGAAAACAATTCATAATAAATTGACGAACTTTTGACAGAATCAATACTGCATTTAAATGATATGCTATAAATTGCAAGACTTAATAACCATAGTTTTCAATATATATTGGTTGGTGTAAAGTGGGTAACATTAACAAATGGCTTCTATCCATCTTCCAGATGTACACATTCCGTTTCCTTTCGTTTCTGACAATTATTATTGTTACTTAGGGAAGGAAGGGGGAACGCTGCGTTGGGGGCATCTTATTTTGATTAATTGGAAGCGGGTATACTCGAAGGGGCAGTCACTGGAATGAAGTGCTACTGGATCAGAAGTATTTTATATATTTATAAGATACCAACTCCTTAAGAATAATTTGATGCATACCTGCCGTGTCTCAAGAATCTTTTAATTGAATATCATCTCGGATTTGAGCTTGAAGTAGGGATGTGTATAATTGGACAAAATTTGGAGTCAATTTATTTTTGTTTCATCTATGCTTATTGAAAACACAAAATAAATTATTTAATTTGAAATATATTTTTAAACCATGTATTTTCTTGAAGTGTAGCACATAGACTGCTAATGTAAATGTTTAACTTCTACATATGTTGTTATTCGAGAACAAATTGTTATACTGTCGCTTAAACTCTCTTTTCTGGAGAGTCAAGTGTTGAAGATCAGTGTATCTTAATTAAGTAACAGATAATTTATGTTTTTTTCTATTTAAATAGCTGGACCGACGAACTTCGTACCGCCTCAGAATCAATAAATGTTGTGTTAATTTATTGGATGAATTAAATTCAGTTTGAATGAATACTCAAAATGAATTAAGTTCAATAAATGTTCAAAATTCAAAATGAAAAGTATTTGAATTACATTGAAATGATGTAATTCACGTGGCACAGTCGATAGTTTTAAAGGAATGCAGTAGATCAACGATTTGATTTTGAATTGTGAAGTTTAAATGATCCATATCTTTTTTCTTAGCCCCAAGAATTGCTCGTTCACTCGACCAATTGTGATTTTTGTGATTAGATGTTTGGGAACATTTTGTTGATGAAGCCGTCCTTTGTTGAGACGAAATTGCAAAAATTCGGCGGAATCGAAATCAATCCGTTCGATTCGTCAACAGGAACACGGCCGTTACCGACGATAGTCAGCAATTGCTTGGAGAAATCTTCGGCAGATGGATCCGTTAGCTGAAGTTTCTTCACATAGCGCCACAGAGTCGATGTTTTGAGGCAAGCGTTTATTTCATCGGCAGGGGTCGATCTTGGAATGACTGGTAGTGTTTGGCGGAAATCGCCAGATATTTAAATCATTGCCCCTTCAAAACATCTTAAGTCATTGCACAGATATTCGATTGAGTGCTTCCAATGCGCGTCTGTGCGTCATTGTGCATAAATCCCAGGTGATGATTTTACTTGCTACCAAAACTTTGGTCATTGCTGAGTGTTTCGCAATCTTGCATGTCAGTTTTTCAGTCGTTTAAAGGTTTAACGGATATTTCAGCACTGAATGAGCCGTTCGCCATCCTTCTATCAACGTGGCCGCTATTCCAGAAGACGAAACTGCTACAGCAATTTCGGATCTCGCACGAACAGTCGCCATAATCAATGACATGAGGAATATCTTCCCAGTCCCACGATGTGGCGTTGGCATTCCTAACTTGACTAACAAAATGCCTCACATGAGGTAACACATGTCTTCGATCTAAATCAAAGCCTGGTTATTTATCTCTTCATTCACCTCGAGATCGGGATTCCCCGAACTGACACGAATTCGATGTAAAATGTCTTCCGACATGTCATCCTTGTATGTGAAGCATGTCAAAATAATGATAGAAAATAATGTGCGTATCTGACTTGGAGATTCAGAAACAATTTCTTCAGCGATTGTCATGTCCCAATAAGTATCATTTTCAAGCAAATTGAGCTGTTGACATGCAAGTAGAAAGAAGCATTCGTCATTTTTCGGATGAACTGTGTAAATGCGACCAAGAGCATCAATAGTCATTCGGGTGATCAGGAACCGCATCGCTTTGCTTTTGACGTTAAAATTTCTTCGATATAGCGTTCCAAGTGTAATAACGTGTCATCTCAGAGTAAAGCAACGTTCGTGCAAAATATTGTTGTCAAAAATTTATCATACCTAATTATAAACATAACCTTATTTCAATATTATCCGATTTTCTTTCGTTTTCATTTCATATCATCGATTTCTTTTATTCTAATCCATATTCTAAATTTAAAATTATTTATAAGTCAATCGTATGCAAAAGAAGCAAAAACAAACAAATATAGAAAACAGTGCGATCTGGTGGATTTTTCTGAAACCAGCATACGACATTTTATCGTTTGAAGCTCGTTCGTCATTTGAAAATCTTGTTCTGTATGAAGATATTAATTTTCTTTATAATTTCTTTTCCGTGATATTTTTCCGATGTTTTAATGCTTATTCTGCTATTCTAGGCAAACACAAATTTAATAAATCAAAGATCATTGAAATCCATGCAGTAATTCTCGAGATATACGTGGTGTAAATAACCCCACTTTGTTTTATATATATAGATAATAAATGCTTGGTCAACGGTTAACACCGGTTTTTGGAAATAAATAAAATCATAATGGCATCAAATAAGAGTCCTTGGTAACAATGTTCCCGCTAAGGTGTGCGCGTGTGCGCGCACATACCTCGCAAGATGTGGCCGCACACTTTTTTTCCGTCCGTCGCACAGACCCCACATATACATGTTGTACAATAGAGTAACATTTTTTTATTTAGCGGCATAATTTAAGCATTAATTTATCTAGTGTCAGTAAGTAGGTCAGAGAATAACTATCAACATATTTGCGCACATTTTTTATTTTACTGAAAATTTACCGCACACAAAAGTTGATGGTCCGCACACACAGTAGAAAAATTAGAGGGAACGTTGCTTGGTAATATTCTCCTAATAAGAGTCATTCCGTTATGAGGTGGGCATTTGGTGAGATATGAAAGGTATCATTCATAATGAACTCCTTGAGGTCAGAAAATAACAACAGAAATCTATTGTGGACAGCTAGAACGGCTTAGTGAGGTATTGGAAGACCAGCCCTTTTCAATAGAAAAAAATGTGAATATTATTGGAAACTTCTATCACATCCATCGTATTCTCCAGGTATCGCACGGAGTGAATATCACATTTTTTTAAAATCAGTAACAAAAGACTTAATAAAAAAAATGGATTAATTCATTACTTCAAAAAAAAGTAAACTTCTTTTTATCCGAAAAAATGATTGACCTATAGACAATGATTGTAGACAATGATGGACAGTATATAATTGATAAATATTAACTCTTTAAATATGCGAGCAAAATACGCAAAGACTTATACGTTGACCTGATTAATTAAATGTGATGATGCTATTTAAAGAAACAAAAAAATATATACAAAAAAGATTAAGTCATAAATTGTATTTTTACTAAATTTAAAATATAACAAAGCGATTAAAATTATTCATCGCTTGAATATAATGATGATTAGGCATCCAAAAAGTAGCTAGTGGCCGATGTTTTCCAAAAGCACTTCGGAGAGAGAAGCTTTCAGTAATGGACTGAAAAGTAACATGTGTTGCTTAAATTGGGGAGGCAATAAAAGCTACTTAAATATTAATGGCTTACCATTCGGAACTTCTCTGTTTAGTAATGCCACAAAATCGATTTTAATACAAAGATTCAATGAAAGATTCTATTGTATCAGCGCTTCCTGTCTGGAATGTTTCAATATTTTTTTGTATTTGGTGCTGAAATCCAAATGGTCGATTACATCATTGCATATTGCGAATTGCGATTATACAATCAGTCAATCCTTGTCAGAAAAACTCGTTTATTGCCTTGCGTCAACGTAACCGGATTGTTATATACAAGTCAGTTTATGTTATTTTATTTTATGCAAAAAGAAAAGACAGCACATAAGATTGCAGCTGACGAAAATGAATCATGCATTTTATTTTTAAATTTATCTCTATTTTATTATCAAAAGTTCAGGTACAATTTTCATCCAAAAGCACAGAGTTGACGAACTTAGGTCAAGAGTTTGTTAAAATCTAGTCGACACGCAAGCTATCAGATATGATATTATTAATAGAGGATTTTTATGCAGTAATTCAAGAAATAAAACGCGAGACTTATATATAATATATTTTAACATATATAATATATTTTAGATGAAGGGAAAAACATTATTTTGTGTGAATCTATTTATAAAATTATAACATTGTTTTTTGGGAATTTTTTAGGTTTTTAATTCTAATATTTTAGGAATTATAAACATTGCACATCAGACCGATCTTATTTTATCATTTTGATATCAAATATGCGGCAGTGTTATTTTTATGACGGTAGATTAAATATTTTTTGCCAAAAAAGTTTTAAAGTTAAAAATAAAAACATCTAAAAATAAAATATGAGAAAGTAAAATTTTATTTTCCAATGAATTTTGATTCTTCATCCATAGCGTAAGTAAACATTTCAATTTAAATAATATTCAACCCAACAATTTCTAACAAAGAATTTTATTCGTAAAGTTTTATGTTTGAATATTTAAATAAAGTTAAATTACATAATAATACAGAAGAACGTGAAGAAAATATGCTACAAAAAAACAAAAAAACTTTTTTTTTTACAATGGACGGAGAAAAATTTGAGCATTTTTCAGAAGCAGGAAAGTTTTTCTTTTGTTCCTTTTCGTATTATCACCGTGACGAGAAATAAATAAACAAACATACGCGTCCGTCACGCTATAAGCTACAACTCAGCGCTTATAAAGAAATCAAAATAAAGAGCTTTATTTGGACGAATAATGGTGAATCCGGCGGACAGTGTAAGCCTCTTACTGACAGTTCAAATATTAATGAACAAATAAATTCATTATGGTCAGTTGCACGCTGGCAACTCTGCTCCGGAAGGAAATCCGATTACATTCAGCCAGTAATATAAATAAATAAAGCTCCATATTTGAATTTCGTTTCTATCCTATTCAGTTAACGCAATTTTATATTTCTTTTTGTAAAAGATAATATTATTTTTTAAAATTTCATTTAAGTGGTGTAGAATTGGCCATAATAAAATGTCATATCCAATAATTGTATTTATTAATATAATATTCATCAGATAAGCAAGCAGTAATAAAGATTTTGTGCTTAAGATATATTTTTTTATTATAATATAAAGTAATATATGTAGGTAACAAATTGATTGATAAAGTTATTCTCTCTTTAGTGTTGAAAATGTCTCAGTTTATGTCTACGTATTACTTCTTTTATCAGCGTCTGTTGTAAAGGGCGTTTGCTGTTTTTAATCATACAACATCTCCTCAGACATATGTATAAAAAAATAGATTCGTTTTTCTACATAACTTCAACGCAATTTTCATTTAATTAAGTACATTAAAAAATACAAAACAGTTGATTTAGAATGTTAAATAACATTTTCTGCGTTTTCATATTTGGGTTACTTATCCACTGAAAAATATTTTTGTGTTGAGACTCAATTGAACATTCATATAATTTGAGTTTTACTTGAGTAAATGTAAAAATTACATACAATACCAATTTTAAAGTAGATAAGTTGAACACACTTAGACTGAATTCTTCAGTATTGTACAAATCATTTCTTATTCGTAATTTAAGTACCTCATTTTTTATTTGTGAAAATTTAAAGTACGGATTATGCACATCAGCTCACATTGAAGTCGTAAAAAAAATATCTCGTGTATATCTCGTGTATAAAACAGTTAATTTTATGTTTCAATTCGTCAGTGATATTCGTATGTTGAAGCCATTTTTATATCTGCAATATTAAATATGTACTTTTCCTTATTAATTAATCTTATTTTATTTTGAATTTCAATATTTTTTTGTATGAATTCCTTTTACATTAAAATTATAGATAATTTAATGTCATTCAAAATTATTTTTTATCATTATTTTCTTATTTTATTTACCATTTGTTTATTACACCTTGTTATTTGCCTTATTTATTTTTTTAAGATTTCAACTGAAGGTGCTTGGTGGAATTTCAATATTAAATTTGAATCGTTTAAGTTATCTACATTCACACAGATTTTGTCACTAACGACCCGGGTTTCGCCTGAAGATGCCGAAAGGCGAAACCCGGGTCGTTAGTGACAAAATCTGTGAGAATGTACATAATTTGAACGATTCAAATTTAATATTTAATTTTGTATTAAAAACCCTGCATAGAATTATATTTTCATCGGTTGATAATTCTTGCAATGAATGAAACCGGTTCTTATCTTAAATAAATGATGTCTAATTGGAACAAAACAAACGTTATATTTTTTAAATAAATTAACTTAATTTTACATAGTTTTATTTATAAAAGTAAGACATAGTATCGATTTTACAATATATGTAGAAGACACAACGACATATTGGCAGAATTGAAATTCATTTGTTTATGAGCTCCATATATCTGATCTTAGAATTTCAATTTCAATTTGAATGGAATGGCATCCAATTTCAGTGGATGACTTTAATTTCCGAGTCGCAGCTTTAGAGCTGAGTACAATTCCGAGTATCTATAATTTATATCAAAACCAATAACTCCTACAACTAAATTTTTGATCGCAGACATTGTGTGAGAGACTTAAGTCAATTGAAACGATCAAATTTATACATATGCAATAATTGTAATGCTATTTATATTAAGTATTGAAATGCTATACGAGTGTATGAATATATATTATAATTTAGTATCAACTACTTGGTATAAACATGTAATAGAGAGAAAAAGAATTCACTTCACAAAGAACTTCGCCGACATCATTATAATATCATTAACTCTCAAAAAGTTGTCTAACTTCTAAAGCACTAAGACTCTTTATTGTTATACTCACTATATGAAGTATTTCAACAAAATGTGTTTACAATTTGCCAGTTAGTAACTCGATATCTCTATTCAGAGAAAGCGAAGAGAGAATGATAGGATTAGGGGAAAAAAACTATACATATTTACCTATGCACTCTCTCTATACATATAATATATTGATTTATTTAGCGATTTACGTAGCGCAGTGGTCAACGTTTTTGGCTGCCTTGGGTGATCTTACGGGTTCGTATCCCAGTACGAACAGCATTTTCTCTATCGATTTGTTCGATGGCATGGATTTTTGTGGTGTGTAAATATCCCCTATCACGAGCGAGAGCGATAAACTAACCACTATTCCTGCCTTTGCATTACTCTCTTTAAAACAAAGTTAAACCACGGAGTAGCTCTTTCAGAAAAGCTTTGGTTGAGATATCTTCAATAGGAGGTTATATGCTACACATTGGTAGCAGAAATGGATTTTAAAAAATCTTTAAAAACAACCGCACATAATGAAACCATCAATATTTTCAAAACGTCATGTATTTTCAAACAACCGTAATACAGAACGTTTCCAGAAAATAACAAGAACAATCCTTGTCATGAAAATCGAAAAATACTTTAATTTCGTCTTATTTATATTTTTTTAAATAGAACATGTCCATACTTTCGATGGATTCGGCGGTAACTTTGTGGAAGTTCATTTTAATATAAAATAAAATAACTTAGATTATTCCACGTATTGTGTTACAAAACCAAAAGGGTAAAAAAAGTACTTAAGCAAGCATTTGCAAAAGTAGTCTGAGGATGCCTCTGAAAGAGGCGAAACACGTGTCACATTTTGTAACACAATACGTGGAATAATCTAAGTTATTTTATTTTATATTAGTACATATCCAACTAAAAGGGATTTTTAAACTCAGATCAATTACACTAATCAATTTATTAAAGAAAACAATATTTGTCGAAATTTGATCGGCTTGAAGAAAAGGTTTGATTTAGAGACACTGACTTAACATATCGAAAAACCATCAGGCCAAATAAAGAAAATATTTTTTAAAGGAAAAAAATAGACGCTACGAAAATACTAGGTGGTTATCCTGAGTCGAGCCTTCGCCTTATATCCTATTCAGAAGTGGTAGTTCAAACATCTCCGCACTCTCGTCTTTGCTTACGTTCGGTGATAAATAATCCATTTATGGAGCGGAGCCAAGAGAGCTTATTGCGACAGCCTCAAATAGGCTTTTGAAAGCTTTCACTAAACGAAAACACGGTCCGGGCGAGAGTCGCTGAAATTTAACACAACTTTACATTTCTCTTCGGCATAAATGTGTTAAAATAATAAATCTTGCTAGAGACAAAGTCACTTCAATCAACGTGCTTTATTTTTCTTTAAATTGATTAAGTTGTTATAGAATAGTCGAAGCTCTTTCGAGAATATGGCATTATAGTGGCAGTAGTTTTTTTATGAAGATATTTATAGACTTGTACAAACTTTGAATAAATCCCATTACGGTTTAAATCAACACCAACACTTATATTACATATTATGTTAGGCTTGAGAATCGTCTTTCAGCTAAGTGATGAATTGCTATGCATTTTCTGTAATTTCGTCCTATCCAGTTACTTGGTCGAAGGCTTAAATACACGTGATTTAAATTCTTTCATTATGTTTTAGGTAGATATACATAAGTAGATGGACATATAAACTCGTTGCAGTGAGAGGTTGATCGAATAAATTACTCGTTCAACTTCTAACTAACTAAGTTAAATACACTTGTTTTAGGTTATGAAATTATACTGATATGCTCTATTAGAGTTTTATATTTATTTTCGGAATATGCGGTAATTTAAAATATTTTTATGTTTTAAGGAGTTGGTAACACGTATTAATTTTTAAGGTATTGCGGCGAATTATTCACCGAATCAATTTATTTTATCTATTATAGATCTCAAACACTTAACCTCGTTAGTATATCAAAATAATGATTGTTATACCAGATAAAAATGTCAATATCGGTATTCATATGAAATAACCGTGCTAAAAATACATATATCAAATAGAATATTTAAATCTTATTTTGACTAATCCCGACAGTAGACAAAGCCGTCTCAGATTTTTCACTGTTGGAAGAACAGTCAACAACTAATTTTATCATTGAATTTTTCATTTCTTAAACCTGTATTTCGGTATTGAAAAAACAGCTGGAACACTAAGATTTAGTATTTGGTACTACCGCTATTGCAACCCCTTCGTTAGACGAGTGTGATGACCGGCTCTTATATACATGATTACATCAAATGCGTTAATTATCCACGTGTCAATATATATATTTTTAAATATAAACACAATGTTATTTATTACAATGATGTGATTAGTCATGAACTGGTTTGGAGTTTACAGCACGTACAATTTAGTTTTCAATACTTAAACAGAAATCAAACTGAACCAAAAGTAATTGAATAGTAAATTCTTCTACAAACTATGTGCTAAGAAAAACATAAATACTATTTTAAATTAGCATGAACGCTCATATTATTTATTATGTACTAAACTTTATCCGACGAACTTAATTTTTAATTGCCACAAAGCTACTGCAATTGCGTGACTTAAACTTGATCATAAAATAGTACGAGTTGAGTTTTGAACAAGTGTAAAAACTCTTTCGAACCTAGTGAAACAGCTACTTGACATGTATTTCCCACCGGATACATATCAGGATGTTTATTCATATTCTGTGATATTGACAAGAAGGGGTTGTGTTTTTTATTCACACGTTGAAAAGGGGTTATAAGTGGTTACAAAATTCCCATCAAAAGTGATTGCTTTTCAATAGGGATAACATATGACTGTTTTAAGAAAGCGCGTTTCATGGACAAATGTATAGATAATAACTTTTGAGATAAAAAAAAAAACTGTGATAATATTTATTTATAGTTCACAATGTAAGTTAAAGTTTACGATATTATATGTTTATAACTAAGCTATGAATATTGAAATCTTCAACATGAAGTATTTTAAATTATTGATATTCCAGATCAGTCCCTAACTGAGACAATAAATTGGTTTAAGATTAAAGTTTTAAGCCAAGTCTTAACCAAGATTTCTGTTCTTCCTTTAGAACAGTGTTCCCCAACCTTTTACACCTGCGGACCGGTAAAAAAAGGAAAAAAATCGCGGACCAATATGCAGAGCCGCATTATTGATGTCTACTTTTCACTAGAAATATTTCATACGAATCATAAATATTAGTAATGTTGGTGTTTTAGTGCGTTTTTAAAATTAGCATGCGTATTTAATTTACAATTTTACCCACAATTGATTGCATATACAATTTATAGATATTGATAAAAGGACATAACTGGCCAAAGGGTATAATTTGAAATGACGTTTTCTTGACACGTGTTTAAATTCATACCATATTATACCACACTCGAGATCGGTTGCCGGCTTAATCACATTTGTTGGGTATTTTACTTCTCATTATTTTTAAGTTCCTTGGTGTCGCATCATCCTACCAATTATTATTATTTAACAATAAGTCAAAATACAAGTAAACGTGCAGATGAAAAAAGATCCTATATTCATTATTTTTGCATGGCGAATTTCTTGAAATTTGCGACCCGGCACCGGGCCGCGGACCACCTGTTGGGGAACACTGCGTCAGAACACTATTTTCATTAAAATGCATGTATCATATAGCGAATAGCTTAAACCAGCCTTTATAATTAAGTTTTATTTAATATTTTAAAAAAAATGCTATCTTCAAATCAGAATTTTCTATAATATGTAGTTTGATTTATGTAACGGTAATAATTTGATTATTTCAACCCATTTTGCAATCTAAATATTTAATACATTATAGTCAAAGTATTAATTAGTTTTATTAAAAATAAAACATTTTTTTTATAAAAGTGAAAATTGTGTTTTCAATCAATAAATCCATGAAAAGTCTAGACATACGTTAATGTAAAATGCGGCTGAAAAGATCTAGTTAAAGTGATTGGTATGTGTCACATATATATCGTATATTTAAATTAACACATTATTTCAGTTACTGCATTGTTATAGTTGACACACACCTTTTTTTTACATTGCGTCACGGTAATTGAGTTATACACGTGTGTTGCAGAATGAAAATCTGTAAGCCACATCTCTTTGATGATAGTGGACATATCAGTAATGGGTAATAGCTCAAATAGCTCACTCCTAGAGTGGTTCGTTGTACTGAATATCGTCAGGAGGATAGTATAATGCTAGTTGCCTAAATTACCTACAGGTGTAATACATTTTAAGCCATTGCACGGCATCTGCATTGCAATCGATACAACAGCAGTATCGTGCCTGTTGGTGCTTTGTTGCAACAAGGAACTAACAACGTATGTGATTAAAAATTGCATGCATTTTATTATTAAGCGATGCAGGTACATAAAGATGTATCTTGTCCAGTTTAAAAATATAGTAAAAAGAACAAATCTCACCCTTAATTTGAAACCAATTAATAATATAATTAATTATATTACAATTAAAGTATAACATTTAATTAAAATTAAAATATTATAATTGTAATATAAATTAAGGTGTGAGAGTAAATAACAAGATGTATTGTGTATCTCTTCTAAGCTAGTATATATAGCTATAGTTCAGACGATGGCATAAGCCGAAATAGCTATAAACTGATTTAAAAATTGTTGTATAACTAAATATTTTATATTTTTTGTCGTACTAAAAATAGTTTAAAAAATGAGTTAAAATTGAAAACAAGCAGTGGAATAAAAAATCATATATATTTTTTTATAGTATGCTAAATAATATAGATTTCACCAAGTTACCCACGAATGCATTGAACATATTCGCTTTATATATTGATAGTATGAACAGTTGTTTCACAGACAGACCACCAATATCTTTTAAGGATATTTAAGGTATTCTTCCGTTTTTTTATATATGAAATAAAATGCATTTTTCAGTATTTTTTTGATCCATGTAGAATATCAATAATTAAGCTCAGCTATTGACATTAATTTTAATGAATATGTGTACTTTTACTAAGAAACGGGAAAAGAAATATTTTTTATTGAACGTTATTCTCCATACTATTGATTATTTTAATAATAATTTCGTATTTTTGAAAGGTGAAAAAAATATCTGGAAAATAATTAGAGAAACAATGACATTCTCGAATTTGTTTAAATTATACGATTTCACGAATTCGGCCCTTGCCGATACATGATTAAACTTTTCCCCTTTAGTTACAAGTTATTGAAATATATATCTTAAAAATTGGAATACGTTCTTTGGGAATGCTTAAATCTAAAATTAATTATATTATAGAAACAAAAATGATGATGACGACCAAGAAAACAAAATTTAAATTAAATGATATCATCTTATTTGAACTACCTGAAGTATACTTAATCTCATCTGAATTTCAAAAAGAAATTTATTAATAGAACTTTTGAAGAGTTTTCTTTTCCATGAAGGTTTATTAAATTTGCCGCTGAGATACTCGCTGGAGGCGCAACAATCTGATGAAAAAATGAAGTATTTACACAGATAGAGAAGTAGGTGTGTATTGAAAAGCAAGCAAGGAGAGCCTGGCGCAGATAAATAAGGATGGAAAAGCGACAAGTGGGCGGGCGGGCGGCGCGAAGGCAGCGGGCGGCTGAAGCGGCGGCATTTCCCATAATAAAACATAATTTAGCATCTCATATCCGGCGCAAAAACGATTCGTAAGCGGTGCGAATTCAAGTTCTCTGCGTGGTTTAATTGCTCCCGTGCTTCTGTCTTGTGATAATACAATTATTACAAATGGTACAAAATTAGCTTATAATTTTACTGAATTCTAAATAATGGGAACACCGAAACTAAAATTTTTCTTAACAATACTTTATGTATCACTTTTAAAGTTTTTACTGTTAAAACTTGGTGGGAAGGCATTATAGTCAAAAAATAAAGCTCTCATTTGTACTACTCCCACTATTATTTAGTACTAGCCGGTTCCCGGCAAGCGTTACAATGCCACTCAAAGAAATAAAGTGTTTTGATTCTGTTTTCTTTTTCTGTCTCTTTGACGTTTGGTGCCGATTGTCTATAGTACGACACACGCGCCACCTACTGTAAGTTAATTGTACTATAACCTTCGCACAAGTGCAAGCATACGTTGTCAAAACGGCAGACATACAAACATTGATTTTTGTATATAAGACCTACTGTAAGTTAATTTTATTATGCCTATAACCTTCCCGGTAGTGCAACCAAAACGTTTGTCAAAGTTTTATTGCAATCGGCTAAGTTTTATTTATCGGCAATTGATGAGCGGTGTGGCAACGCATAAAATACGAACAAACATTCATTTTTACATATTAGTCGATCAGGGCCGATTTCTTCCATGCAAGCATCTTCAACTGATTTTGAAATCAGTTGAACCAGAAAATGGTTAACTTGAAAATGCTCGGCATGAGCGAAAGCGCTCCTGATAATTTAAAAAAAATGTGAAATAACTACAAATGAGTGTTTATTTTTTTTAATATAATGCCTTTCCGCCGAGTATTGACAGTGAACACTTCAAAAATGATACTTAATATATGAAAGATGGCCAATATTTTATTGATTTAAGAATAATATAGGTATAATAAAAAAAGTTTTAAGTGTTCAGTTGAAATACTACTTGCACTACAATGGGTGGGAGGGGAAGGGGGTTCTCAAAATATGTGATTAAACAGAGATAAGTTGTCGAGACAGTCTTAAACCCTTCTTAGTAGGAATTACTTTAATTGATTTTCAATCATGAATTTTCAAAAATAAGCCAGCTAAAATATTTCTTTTTCCTTAAATATAAGAAAAAAATGAGATTTGCGAAAAAAGGTCAAATGCGTAAAATTACTATTGTATTTTCAATTGTCATTTGCTTGATAAATATTGTTAAAATTGTATTTTAAAAACATATAGGGGGCACAAAATAATGTCATCCCCGGGAACCAGTTCTCAGTCCGTTAGCAATTCGAAGGCATGCTGGAATCCACTTTTAGAATGCGCAGGTGACAGGAAACGATGAAAATTGGAAAGGAGGCTGTTAAAAGCCTCCTCTTTATCTTCCTCCTCCCAATTCCCTGAATATTATCCGAGAGTTGACAATGACGAAAAGTAAACGGCCTCCGACATTTGAGGTTATGTCGAAAATATTGATGGAAATGTGAATTTTATATCATAACTCAAAGGGATTTTGTATTTCTGTCTAACTTTTATTTTATGTCTAAATTTTTCATATTCGTTCGTTAAATATAATATATTGTTTTTTATGATTGTCTTCAGTTTATTCCAAATAAACCGATTTTTAAAAATATGTATTTTTTTTTAGTTTATATATTATATTTCAGCAGGCGATATGTCTCTAATTCAGTGATGCACGAACCGCGGCCCTTTTTGAATTTCGTGACGGCCCTTTAATATTTTTCTGAAACTGAATTTTTTTCATGTAAAACATTTATTTAATAAATGTAATCAAGCTTTTTCTTTAATGAAAGAGAATAAATCGGTTCAAAAAAAAACAGGCTTACAAATATGTCAAATTAAAAAAAAAGACCAAGAATGCATTAACTTATGAATTGCATATAAATGAAACATTTCACAAGGAAAAGATTTCTAATAAGCAACTACTCATAATCCTTTTATTGCATGGCTTATTTATTTTCGAAATAACACGGTCAAAATAGTATAATGGAACCTATTACTCATTTATCTAAATAAACTTAATCTTTTTTACACGGTTTTAAGGCTGTTTTACATGTAACGTACATATATCTATATATATAAAACAAAGTCGGGTTATTTACACCACGTATATCTCGAGAATTACTCCAAGGATTTCAATGATCTTTGCTTTATAAAATTCCTTTTTGCCTAGAATAGCAGAATAAGCATTAAAACATCGGAAAAATATCACGGAAAATAAATTATAAAGAAAATAAATATCTTCATACAGAATAAAATTTTCAAATGACGAATCAAACGATAAAATGTCGTAAGCTGGTTTCAGAAAAATCCACCAGATCGCACTGTTTTCTATATTTGTTTGTTTTTGCTTCTTTTGCATACGATTGGCTTATGAATAATTTTAAATTTAGAATATGGATTAGAATAAAAGAAATCGATGATATGAAATGAAAACGAAAGAAAATCGGATAATATTGAAATAAGGTTATGTTTATAATTAGGTATGATAAATTTTTGACAACAATATTTTGCACGAACGTTGCTTTGCTCTGAGATGACACGTTATTACACTTGGAACGCTATATCGAAGACATTTTAACGCCAAAAGCAAAGCGATGCGGTTCCTGATCACCCGAATGACTATTGATGCTCTTGGTCGCATTTACACAGTTCATCCGAAAAATGACGAATGTTTCTACTTGCATGTCAAGAGCTCAATTTGCTTGAAAATTATACTTATTGGGACATGCCAATCACTGAAGAAATTGTTTCTGAATCTCCATGTCAGATACGCACATTATTTTCTATCATGATTTTGACATGCTTCACATCGAATTCATGTGAGCTGTGGAACAAGTTCAAGGATGACATTTTACATCGAATTCGTGTCAGTTCAAGGAATCCCGATCTCGAGGTGAATGAAAAGATAAATAACCAGGCTTTGATTTAGATTGAAGACATGTGTTACCTCATGTGAGGCATTTTGTTAATCAAGTTAGGAATGCCAACTTTAAACTAAATCGAAACTAAATCTTCAATATCCATTTAAAAAAAAAACTTTTAGGAATTTATGTCTCATGTTCATCACCGTCGCTAAAATATATACTGAAATGTGAAAAGACGAATGAAAGTACATAAAATCAGAAGGTATGTAAAAAAAATCAGTATACTTTTCATGTATATTATATTGTTATAGAATACTATCAAATTATTATTTTATTTTTGATCCCCATATACAGTCAATCCTGTTTTTATGTGGTTCTTTTATGCGATTTCGAAGTAATGCGGTTTTTTAGAAATGCATTTTTTTAGATGTACCATATTTTACGATATAACTTGGCGAAGAAAGGTTTGATACCTTTAGCGAAAATTATATCGACGAATTACTTACAGATAAAGCTATAAGTGACGAAGGTGTTCATAATTTAAATTTAATTATTGACAAAAAACCAGAAAACAATGACGAACTGAAAGAAATTCCAGTTTCTTCACTGCAAAAATAATTGAAGAAGGTATCCAACTTTTCAGTAAATTAGAAGATCATTTCTTTCTAAATGATTCAAATTCTGATCGCGCATTCAAGTTTCAACGATTACTTTAAAATATATATATATGGGTATAACAAACTGCATAACCAATTAATTATCGAAAAAGAAAATCTGAACAAACTCTGATCACTAATTTCATTGTTAGAAAACAGCCATAGTTTTATGAAATTGATGCGCATACTATTTCTTCCGAAAAAGAGTGATTTAGAACCACATGCTTTAAAACACACATAGAATTTTCATACAGTGATTATTTTTTAATATTTTTACGCCGTGGTTTTCCCCTTATTTTCATATACTTTGCGATTTAGTGTATATTTTAACTCGCTGTTTCAAAGTTATGCGGATTTTACAATTTAAGTAACGCACCCCAATTTTTGTATGGAAGTCAAGTTTTTTTATGCAATTTTTTTTGTTGCGATATTTCGCGGAACGCATCTACCGCATAAAAACAGGATTGAATGTATAACTGTTGGTATGTGTGGACATTAAACAAAAAAATATTATTTTTTTTTCTAATGAAAGATAATCTCATAAATATAATATTGAAGATTTAGAAAATGTTGCGTTCTTTGTTATAATGAGAATTTATATCATTTGGTAATATAAAATATATGAAAATTTAGAATGAAATTTCGTAAAATTATAAAAAAGTATTATTTGAATAATTTTGAAAAGATCCCTGTCATTATGTTGTGACATGCATAGAGAACAAATTTATCCTACCTAAATTTAATATTCTTTGTTTGACAGTTACTGTCAAACAAAAGTAGTCGTTTGTCAACATTGTGAAGATGTAATTTTATTATTTAAAATACAGTGAAATAAAGAGGTATTAGCTATGCCAAATATTTCTAAACCAATCAGTAAGAGTGCTCGGAATGGTTTTCTAAGAGTCTTTCAGTTCTGTGAACATGAAAAATCTGAAAAAAAAACAATAATTCCCTTCGGGTCGACATTTCGAATCATTTCGAAATGTCAATGGCGTCGTATTCCAAACATTTCGTGCCGCATGTCAATAGCTCAATTTGCTTGAAAACTAAACTCATTGGGACATGACAATCGCTGAAGCAATTGTTTCTGCGTCTCCAAGTCAGATACGCACATTATTTGCTATCATTTTTTTGACACGCTTCCCATCGAATCCACGTGAATTGTGGAAAAAGTACAAGGATGACATGTCCGAAGACACTTTACACCGAATTCGCGTCAGTTCAGGGAATCCCGATCTCGAGGTGAATGAGGAGATACATAACCAGGCGTTGCTTTTGATCGAAGATATGTGTTACCTCATGCGCTGCATGATGCGTCGCCAGATCGAGGAATGAACGACGCTTTCAATCGAGAATCGGAACGTAAACGTGAATATGATCGAGATGCATTGAACCAATCACTTCGAACGAATGTACCACTGTTGAACCCCCAACAGAAAGTGTACGATACTTTAATGAAGGCAATTGATGAGGGAAATGGTGGCTTATTTTTCCTCCGCATTGGAAGCACTCAACCGAACTATGAAAGATCAGCGCAATGACTCAAATGTTTCGGAGGCGCAATGATTCTACTATCTGGCGATTTTCACCAAACACTACCAGTTATTCCAAGATCGACCGCTGCCGATGAAATAAACGCTTGACTTAAAACATCGACTCTGTGGCGCTATGTTAAGAAACTTCAGCTAACGACAAACATGCGAGTCGCATTTCTAAACGACCATCTGCCGCAGATTTCTCCAAGCATTTGCTGACTATCTGTAACGGCCGTGTTCCTGTCGACGAATCGAAAGGATTGATTTCGTTTTTGTCGAATTTTTGAAATTTCGTCTCATCATTGCTAATCACAAACATCATAATTGGTTGAGTGAACGAGCAATTCTTGCAGCAAATAACAAAAATGTGGATCATTTCAACTTCACAATTCAAAATCAAATCGTTGGTCCACTGCATTCTTTTAA